>UXGD01001820.1:0-30868 GCA_900474315.1 Torymus auratus
AATATGTATATGTGAAGTGGTGTTCTATTTATTTCAAGGGTTGACCCTCCCCATCGACCTTTCAATTTTATCTATTTGCATTTAAATATAGCTATAGCTACTAACGAACTAAATAAATCTATAGTCAATAAAAAAAAATATAACAGGTATCTCATATACTTTCCTTCAGAAAAATTTTTACCTCAACCTCCCCAAACAGGATTAAATACCACAATCGGTCAAAAAAGAACAACACACGTTCATTGTAACCCAGCCCAAAGTCTTACGCAAACTCTTTATATTCGGAAAGTTTCGGCTCCCACGCGTGGTATATACCGCGCAAACACAGCGCGGCATTGCAATGGCATCATGTTTGTCTGTTTGCTCCTGACGAAAATTATCAATTCACGTCGTGAAATCCTCCTAGGCGCCGATAATTTAACGACGACAAGACCCCACCTCGGCGTATATAATACTCACTTGTCATCGTGTATAGAAGATTTTCGTTCGCACGCATCGTCTCTGTTGTTTTCCTTATACCCGCGCAGGTGCAACGCACGCTGAAATAATTCGCGGCGGGCGACACGTGCCGCGCTCGATAAGAATAAGGTCGCGACGATACGACGACGTCAAATTCACGACTTCTATACATTGTTTATCTTGCGCTTGTTTCGCGTCCAACAAGGTCAATGGATTCATTTGGGAATTCGCGCTCCGCGCCCGGGCAATTTATTTCAATTCCAAAAGCCCGCTATAACCGCAACACGATTGTTCGTGAACTTTCGATCCGCACTCGCGGAAATTTGCAAGCGCACGTGCCTTGCGACAATGTTTTCACAGACGAGGAAAAAAAATAAGAGGTGAGTGGATGATTGCGGGGGATCTGAGAATGTCGGTGAGGAAACGTTATATATAGGTTCTGCGAATGCCGGATTTTTTTGACAATGTACGCAGTAGCAGAGGATAACAAGCGGTAAATCGGAGAATTCGTAGGTATACATTCTTTAATGCACGCGCAATATATTTCGGTGTATGCGGATAAAGCGAGAGATTGTTTTCAAGAACAGGTTTGACGCAAATTTGATACCGTCGCGATACAAAATTTTGTGGTAAAATATTTTGGTTTTGATTATTCCGGAGGAATTTTGTGTTTGAATATAGCTATATAATTTAAGTTTGTTCAATTGGTTTGGGTATCGTCGAGATATAATAAATACAGAATGGTTCATATAATTATTAGTATAAGGAATATAAAAATAGACATTGCTGTAACCATATATTATAGATAACTTAAAAATGTTGTTTACTCATGTACTTGTACTACGATATGATTAAGTAGTCACTTCCGAAAATAAGTAATCGTTACACAAGCCGTTCGAACAAAATATGAAATACCTCAAGCTTGCGTTTATTATCTTACCATTGTTACAATCTATATCTAATCAAAAATCGCACTTGAAGAATTGACACTCATACTGTCCGATGCGACATTCCCGAATAATTACAAGCTACTTTATTTTTAAACGATGAAAAATACACAATAAAAACATACCTACATATACATTGAAAAATCATTAGCTCAGCATGTAAACCAAAGCTCGCTCCGCGCGCCTAAATGCTCATATAAGAAAAAGTAAAGCGTGTCATAAGGTTAATTATTCCTCTCAAAACAAACAAAATGCACTTATCTTTATCCCCGCCGTCTCCTCGAATCCCATTTCAAGAGCGCGTGCGCGTGCGATATCTCACACCGCGGGAGAGCAGCGCTAGAGGAAAAAAATCGCAGCAAAGGAATTTGCCAAACTTAAGGCTGACGTGGCAATCGCGCGCGTGTGCGGTTATATAGAAAAGTGCCGGCGTCGCGCTATCCTATAAGTATTACTCGCGTCATCGCACGCCAAGACAATATAAACGTTTACGCGCGGAATTTCAATTTCCAACCTGTGCAGAGCGCGCGCACACGCGCGGACAATAATTAAGCTAGTGACGTAGGCGCACGCGTGCGATAAGCGTCGATAAGGAGAAAACTGCCGCCGCCGCCGCTGCACATATCACTAAAATCCGGCACGCACGAGCTTTTGCAATGCGCTTTTTTCGAGGTGTCATTTCGACGCTATTACGAGTTCTCCGCACGTGTGTGTTTTCTTTTTCGGAGTTGCGAAGTTTTTTCAGTTGTAATTGAGGACTCGGCGAGTTGGGTGCGTATATATGTACTTTCAGAGCGCGACGAGAGTTTGAAGAATTGTGACGCTTTGTGGATTTAACTTGATTTATCGTTCTTTGTATAATCATTCTTTATGATGGCAATGTTGTATAGGGTAAGTGCAAATTAGAGTTTGGCTTGTTTGAATTTTATTTTTTAATTATCAAATTAAATCTATATTAGGATTGCGTCCCGCTTTTAACAATAGTTTTTAATTATGAGATTGTACCCGAGTTTTACTATAAATATACGCACCACAAACTAATTAGTTCAAGTCATATACTTTTCCTGTATATAACTGTTTTTAAGGAGCATTTAAATTTCTTTTGGTATATATCATACCATTTTCATTTCGGTTAATTAAATCGAAATTGTCCTTCTAGCAATTACAAGCAATTACGTGGATATATAAAATTTATGAAGTAATTTAATTAATATAAAGAAGCGCCTTATATATATTATTAGCTGTTCAAAAGCGAATTAGCTAATGTGCAGTGTTTGTACGCGACTCGATGTTTATTAAAGTTAATGAATAATTTGGATGACAGGTATACAAATGACATAAATTTTCATTTATATAAAGCGAGATTTTAATTTGAAATACGTAGGTAAATATCTCTATTTTATCTGGATTCAGCGCGCGTATAATTGCTGTACGCCTCACTGACTAGTTCCTAATAAGCGAATAAATAAGCGTGAAAATTAAGTAAATATGTAAATAAAACTTAATTTCTCAAATGTGTTTACATTAATTCGAATGTATGCGACATCGCCGCGTTATGAAAATATATCACTCTCGACTCTTTGATATACGTATCTCATTAAAAAATTGCATTTCTGTTTTCTCGTAATGCACGTAAGTAGGAAGTCCATTTAAGTGAAACGAAATTACGTGTCGCAAACACATATAGGCGTGGCTGATTTACTGCACAATGCTTTCACATAGCTTTCGTTTTGAAAATTACACGGAATAAAAATGTTAATATACTCTTTGAAAACACAATGGACGGGAATAATCTCGGAATATTTAGCTTACCTCATACTCGCACACCGTCTTTTGAATATTCGGTAACTCTGCGCGTTATACACGTGCGAAGTTGCATTCACACGCGAGTTACCGAAACTTTGTTTTCTCCGTTTATCATATATATTTTTTATTTATTATTTAATTCATATAAACACTCGGGATTATTCGTGGATTTTTCATTGACTCACCGTGATAAAATTCCATTAACGTTATTACACCGGCGCAATGACTAAGTATATTTATAATTGAAACCGCGTATACGTAAGAGTAAGTACTTGAGATTTTTGCGCACTCGACAACTGCAATGTGCAATGAAACAGCCGCGGCAGGATATCTAATCGAACTAGCCCATCGAGAATTAATTCGCCTAATAGGGCTTAGTAAATAACCACATAAGCACATAATAATCATACACACACACATAGCGGACTTTCGATAAGTATTTTATTATCGGCTGTTGATGTGACGCGCTCGTATACAGCTGTGCAGCGGCGCTAATTGACACCTTATCGAGTATAGGCCAGAGTTCTACGAAATAAAAACTAATATCAGCTGCGTAGGTATATCTCGGCTTAAAAAACGCGCTATTGAAAAACACTTACCAAGTGGACTACAACAACAACTACAGCAACGAAATAACACAGAGGACCATTCGGTGCATCGAAAATAATTGCTTGATCCCCGCGGCGCGTCGTCGCATTATTTTTCGATCAAAACGTCTTAATAGCGTGTGATGTATATACGTGTAAATCCGTAAATAAAGAGGCCGCGCATTCCTAAGGGCTCGTGTCCTTACAGGCGGCTCGTGTATAGTGTCTCCCGGAGGATTATTGCATTATTGCCGCAATTAATGACGTCAGGCTTCTCCCGTGTTTGTGCGCCTTCGAGGTACTTGTTGCTCTCACACTCTCTCTCTCTCTCTCTCCTCGGCTCTGTTGCTTCCTCCGGCCCTTCTTCCCCGTAATAATATCGAGTCATCTGTTTTTCTCTCAAACGCGCGCGCGCTGCATCAGCGCCGGCCTGGCGCGTTTATTGCCGGAGGAATTCCCGACGAGGTTTGTGATGTCGTTCGATTTTACGCCCGACGCGAAAGAGAGGAGAGTTTATATACATCACCGGGCGCCTGCAGATTTCGAGCAGCTGCTGCTGTGATGATGATGCAGACGAGAATCGGATGATTTCATCGCGCGGCTGAGTCAAGCGTCGACTTTGTTTTGATGCTCGTGCCGGCTTCCGCTCCGCAATAATTGATCAATCTACTCGGGAAGTGCATTTTATACTTATACGCGCGCGTCTGCGGAGTGAGAGGGTTTTCGGCGAAGTGCAGTGGATTGAATGCGAGCCGGACATCGCGTATTTGTGTATATATAGGCGCACGGTGTGTATACTTATTGCTTTTCGCGCGAAAAATATATTTTTCACTTTTAGCGCGGTTGGCGGAAATTTCGTTATATTATTGAGGGAAAAACAAGTCGTTTTGAGGTTCTTGAAATATGAGAATTGACGTAATATACCGATTGCGAAAATTGGCTTGTTGACGGCTCATTTTGTTTAAAATGTCCACGCCGTTTAGCCGTTACATAGACTGATAACGTAATTGTCGTGGTCACGTTTTTTTTCTAATTATGATGAATGCAATATAAGTATACGAATAATAATTGGCTATTCAATTTTCATTAATCGGATAAAAATTTATTTGGGTTACATCGAGGAAAACTTATATATGGAATGAAAGAATACGTTAAACATACAAAAACACCTTCTTACACAATTTTTTGTATAATAACATCCACCCAAATAATCCCCAAATCAAACTTCCTCATCGAAGCATATCACAAACAATGCCTTAGTCAACATCTCGCGCTTCAATTAAACCTTCGAGTCTATATATAGCAAAAAAATAATATCGCGAGAAAGAGAAGCAGACAATCATACTCTTCTCGAAACACCATGTTGACACTCTGTGGGCGCGTTCGCTTTCGCGCGCGGGCGACGAGTCGCGAGCCTCGGGCGTCGTGTTACGTTTCGAAAAGCCCGCACACCGCTTTCGATGATGCGCGCCGCTGCTGCATAGCCCGAGATATATACCTACCTATACCTATATAACCCACGGCGAGCGGCGCGTGTGTATCATTCGACGCTGCGGCCGCCGCGTAAACAACTTTATTGGGCTCCTGCCATTTCACAGAACTGCCGTCTCTCCTCGCCGCCCACACGATACCATTTTTCCACGTAGGATTATATCGCCATGATGCTGATGACGATGATGGCGATCGGTTGGTCCACACGTGTCTCTTTAACGGCGAACGACTTTGTTTTGCCGCTGTGGAGGTGAATCGGGGTTTATAGTTTCTTTTTTTATTTTTTTTAAATAAGGTTTGGGATGTCCTCGGGCGACGAGACGAGACGTTGTTGTTGTTGCTTTTTTTTCTCTCGCTTATCACGGTGTTTTTAAATGCGCGAGAAGAGATAGTCACGTGCGATACGGTTATTTTGGCGGAGAGGAATGTCGCGGAAGGCACGCACGTGTGCGCTCGCGGTTTATAAATAGAGTGGGCGACAAAGGAATTGTATAACACTACGCGCGTGGATGTTAAAATAGAAGGTGTAAAGACGAATCATTAAAGCGGAGCTATATACGCGATGCCAAGGCGCGAAACCGATTTTCAAATGGAGTTGTTTGCCATATTGCATGCCGAGCGCCCTCGATATCAAACGAGCTAGAGTGAGAAACCCCGCGGGATGATGATTAATCGTACGCAATATTGGCAAATTCTCGCGCAATGTCGCATATAGGAACTTTTGTTTTTTATACACATCGTATATATACGGCGTTCGGTTATAGGTACATCGAATGATTATTAATAGACTGTCACACATCAACCGCGTCCAGCTTCTTGTTACCGAAGCACGCGCGTACATACATATTTGAGAAACGAATATCCTCGCAAACATTTTGCATTCCCCGAAAAATATTTACTAATAAAGCCAGGACACGTGGCGCACAAGACCCGAAATACACGCATTACTCAAACATTATGAATTCCCCGAGTGTATATATATGTTTACAAATAAGATTGTTATGTTCGCCCGATGCATTAGCTCGACACGTGCGCGCGAAAAGAGAACGCGCGCGCGTGCGACGATAATATGCAGCAGTATTTGCACGTTCTTTTCCCTTTTTTTTGAAGCGCGAAATGTCTCGAATTACAGAGCCGCGAGGGCAAAAAGCAGCTCTCATCTTTCTCATCGGCCTCGTAACATTGTCTCGCGCCGCGTTGAGTAACGGACGATAACACACGCGCGCCTAATCAAACGAGTATAAGAGCGCAAAAATAACGGCTGGGCTGTACTAATGACACGCGCACAAGCGTTCATTACGCCTCGTAAAAAGTCTCTCTATATACTCTCCTTGGAAAAAAGTGCGAGTAGCTGTGTGTGCTGCGCGCGCTCGGTGAAAAACAAAAACATCGTTATCGTTAACCTAAAAAATAACGGCGCGTGCGCATTGAAAAACGAGGCGTCGTCGTCGCCGAGCCGAGGAAGTTTAGGTCCTCGGAAAATCGTTCCACGAAGCGACCTTTCGTTATTACAACAGCTGCTGCTGTTTCTTGGACTTATAGTTTTTTTTTCTCCGACCACTCTCGCATATGTGTCGCAATCGCTTGTTTGACAAGTATATAGCAATGTGAGAAGGAAAAACTTCAATTTTTACTCATCGCTGTGGGCTATATCGGTTCTCTGACAGCCGATTATAACGAGACAGCACGCGCGCTCTTCGTGCATCACCTCTGTTTACTTCGCCGTTTTAGCTAATAATAATAATATAATCGTTCGCCGAACTTTCGCTTTCGATTGCAATACATACACGCACCGTATCGAAAATAGAATAACGTATCCTACGTGATGTGTGTGTGTGTCGCTCATACATCGTTATTTTGACAGACGGGTAAGTATACTTACGCGCAAGTTCGGCAGTTTCGTGGGCGGCTCGAGAGAGCGGAAGGAGAGGGAAAGACTAAAGGGGGCTGCGTCGACGATGTGTTTTGGCTGACAAACAAGAGGTCAATGCACACCCACGGAAGAATAGGCTCGCGCCCGCGCGTTGACTGTATATATATGTCCATGGAAACATGCGCGCACGTTGTCGGCGTTCTCAAGAGCACATTATTATGGCATATAGAGTAGCGCAAACATATTACGAAGCTATTATAATGGGCGAGGAAGGAAAATTTTCGGACGCCGCTCTGTTCTGCTATATACACGGGATACCGGAATTGTTACGGTGTGTATGAGAGCTACTTTTTTTTTACTTTTAAATGAACGCTTGTATAGAACGACCCTGTTGTTTGGAAACGGTTGCCCCGGCGTCGTACAGTGCGTTGGCGCGATAATGACGCTGTGGAAATACCGATAATTAAAAAAGTATTATTAATTCAATTATTTTAAGAGTGCAGTATCATCGCGTTAAATGGCGGCTAATAAAAAAGAAAATTATCTTAGCCGCTGTTGCGAAGGGGGTGAAATGATGGTATAGGCGCCGAGGCGAATGGCCTTCCTATTCATTTTTAAATTAGTACATTTTTATTGTGACAATTTATATTTTTTCTTTGTTGCAAAAAGCGAAATAATGAATTTTATTATGTACATGGTGTATCCTAATTTATTTATACAAACGATTGTGAACGTACTATCCCTGATTACCGCTAAAGGAGTTTTTTTTATTATGCTCCGAACGTTTACTGAAGTAATGAATGTACGAATTGTACCCTAATTTATTTATGCAAACGATTGTGAACGTACTATCCCTAATTACCACAAAAGGAGTTTACTTTTATAATGCCCGAACACGTTTACCGTCTTTTACAAGACGATATAACTAACAACAGTTAGTCCTAGTATTACCCCTGTCATTCCATTTATACCCCGAAGGTAACGGCGAATTTTATAAACGCCATTCAAAAGTCCCGAAATCCTGGCGCGCAATACAGTTTTTGCCAAATCAAATACCGTACAACCAACCCACCAGCGCCTTATTGTGCCGGCATTTTTGTCATAAGCGCAGCAGCTGACCTTTAAATCGACCTCGCGCTCGCTCGCTCGCACACAAACATTGCGTGATGCCAGCGCATTTAAATCATATTTAAAGAGCAAGGTCGCCGTCATTGCGAACCCATAGTATAATAACTGCACATGTATTACACAGATGTGCAATAATAATACAGCCCTTTCCGAGACACATTTTTTTTCTGCTTTTCTCCTAATCAAACGTACATTATATACCGCATGCTCTTTCTCATTAACGTGAACCCAGACGATTGCGGTGCGCGTGAAAGTATACGCAGGGCGCCACCTGGCGCGCGACAGCACTCGAAAAAGCGAAACGACGATGACCGCGCACGAGTTGCGCAGCAGCAGGATCAACCTTACTGCGCAGTATACATTCAGCCGGTCTATACAATACACAGTTACGAAATTAGCAGGCACCGGCAGCGTGCAGCCCTGCACGTAGGATATGTACACACACGTGCGCGCGCCCACGTGTATGTATGTATGGATCCTGCGTGGCGGCGGTGCTGATGGCATGGCGTTCCTCGAAAGCCCATCAAACCTTCGTCCCGCCAAAAGGATCGGAAGCGGCGGGAGAAGGAGAGGAAGGGAGAAGAAAAGGAGGAAGCGGAGGTAGAAGGGCGAAAAACGCTGCAGCACCGTACCACCGCCGAAGGGCTATATCACGGGAGGGAGGAGAGGTAGTATAGAGAAAGAGAATCGTAGGGAGTAGGGGTGCGCGGTGCGTGCTATATAGCTGCTGCCGGCGGCTGCAGGGGAAGAGGACGCGCCTCGGTCTTTGCTCCCTTCGACAAGAGAGAGGAGGAAGGGAGGGACGCAGGACGAGACGAGAGCGACGCGCGCGCGCAAGGGCGAAGGGCTCGAGTTCGCTGCCCCGTGCGTCTGCGCCACGTTTGTATATTCCCTCCTCCATGCCGCGCTCCGCAGGGAGACTATTGCCGCGCGTTTCGACACTCCACGCACGTGAATTTCTGCCTATGAGCACTGCGTGGCCTGTAGTATTATGTACATATACGCGTGGCCCTCGATTAATGTAACGAGGGCGAGGAGTGTATTTATATGGGCTGCTTAGAAGCGCCGCGGAGAATATTATCGGAAAAGGAATTTTTAATCGCCGCGGCGCACCGTGTATATATACGATAAGGAATCGATACACGCGCACTGGCGTCGAGACTTATCGCGTCGAATGGATTCCTCGCCGCGGCGAGCGAGAAACAAACAAACAAAATTGTTTGCTCCGATATATACTTATACGAGGAATTTTTTTATGGCGGAAGGGCCGCGCGGAGCACGTGTCGTTTGGGACGCCACGTGGGCTGTGAATGGGCCTGACGATATGTTTATGTATATATATGCGAGAGGATAACTTTCCACGTTTATAGAAGAGAAAAAAGTAAGAATGGTCGTCGATGCCGGCTCATTACGTATGTATTTATGCTGGAAGCTCGAATGCTTCTATAAATATATATGCGTATAATACACGTTAAACGATCGGAATCGTTAAGTTATGTAATTCGACGGATGCCCTATACGCGCATTGGCCGATCAATATTTGTTTCGTAATTATTAAGTATACATGTTATGTGGAGAGAAGTTATAATAACGCTGATGGTTTAAAAAAGTTAGAATGCTTTCAGAAACGTTTTGGAGTAAGTATAGATATTTTTAAAACTACGCGTATCTAATACGTATATTAGTGCTGGGCAGGTCTACTTTTTTTTCTTGCACGCGGCGCACAGTCTGAAATTATATTATGCGCAAACAATGAGATACGGGCTAAAACGCCATAGCCTCGTATTTATATAAGTGTTCTATTTTCAGCGCCTATAATTTCACTCGCGTTATGTATTTCCGATACAGTCGCGCGAACTGCGACGGCAGCCACATGATGCATTCTCATTCAAACGTAAACATCGTTTTCCCTCGCTTATCATTCCAAGATATGCTGCTGCTGCTGTTCGCTTGGCGTAAATACAAAAACACATAAAACCCCGTCTCACTCTCAGAATTCATTGGACTTATATAGGCGCCGGAAAGGAAAAATCCTCATTGCGCGCCATTCGACAACGTTATGCAAAACTAGAGCGCGAACGAAGAGAGCGAGATATTGCGCAAGTATGTGCTCCACTTTATATACCTATAGGTATGCAGTGTACGTCGTCGAGGATTCGAAAAAACGCCGCGACGTTGCTGCGGATTGCGAAAGCTCGCAAACGCTATATAGGCATCAGACGGCAGGTGAACTCCCGGCGCGCTTCCTTGTTTACAAGCATTATCTTCTGGCGACCGATAAGAAATGGCGGCAGCTCCGAAGTTCGCCAGACAACAATCGAAAAAAGAGCGACGGCCGCTCGCACAGATGCGACGCGGAAAAAAACAATCGTCTGTCGCTACTCCCTAAAGCGCACAAGAAAAAAAAAAGAGGCAAGAAAAAAAAAACACGAAAGCGTCGACCTTTTCTCACTCTACGAGCGGTCGATAATCCCTCTCTCTCTCTCTCTCACACACAAATGCGCAAAAAGCGCAGAGAGATATATAAACAAAAACGGCTCTCGCGAGCGCGAGCGCATCCGTGTGTACTTTGACCGCGCGTCGTCGTCGAGGAATAAACTCTACTCTCTCCGTCTCTCTCTCTCTCTCTCTCTCTCTGTAGAGGAAAAAGCGCGCGCGCGCAGGAAGACAACGACGACGACGGCGGCGTAGTAGGGGAGGCAGACGTGTAGTAAAATGGAGGGGGTAGAAGAACGAGCGTAGTAGTATTCCCCCCTCTCCCAGGTGGCTTAGAGGCGCCGCGCGCCTTTTCCCACCACCAGCATCACCAGCATCGCGGCAGCAGCAGCAGCGTCATGCAGTGGTGGGGATCGCGCGGAGAGTAAATTTGTGGGGGGAGAAAGCGCGGGCTCGCGAACGGAGAGAGAGCAAGGCGCGAGCGACGAGCCCGCGAGGCGTTCAGTAAGCGAACGGCTCTCCGAGGCCCCGGACACGGTGTTTTGTTTCCGCTCTCGCACACAAGCATTATAAACATATACAAACATATATATATACCCGCGACTTAGAATCATAATCGCTTCTTCGAGTTGTAAAAAAAAAAAAAAAAAATAACAAAGTTGTTCAGCGCACGTTGTTGTTCTTGTTGTTAAATATCGTCGTTGTAAACAGTATTCTCTCTCATCACCCACGCGCACTCTCGATTATACTCCAAATAAAAAAAAAACTCGCGAGTTCTCATCACCAGCACATCTCCACATCTCTTCTGGACTCTGAAACATCTCCATCATCAGCAGCAGCAGCAACAACTCTATTCCTACCAATATATATATCTTCTCTCAACCGACACACACCGAGTCTCAGCGGGCTTTAGTAAATACATCATCAAAATAAAGCCAACAAGTGAAACGAGGGCCAGTATATAAAATCAAGGCATATCAGCGTTTCCGGATATAAGTACGAAGGGCGGCTGCGCCACGAGGGCCACAAGTATCATCCAGGACGGCGCGACGACGCGAGCTCGGCAGCAAACTGGATGCTGGTTATTACAGGGTCGAGAGACGAGGAGGAAGCAGCAGCAGCAAGAGCGCCAGGCAGAAGTAGTCGAGAGGCAGGCAACTGCTGCCCCAACGGCAGCACGCCTGACTCCATCTACGCCGACTACTTCCTTTGGCTCAGTGTGGCTAGCAGCAGTCAAGCTGGATTCCAACAAGCAGTACGTGTCGCGATTGCATCGCGGCTACCGGAGGCTTAAGAAATTGTTCAAGGTAAGAACGTTTTTACTAAAAAGTCGCTCTCTTCTATCTACCTCTCTTCGCGACCGTTATAGATATTTCGCGAACATGTCAATAGTCGCGCATATTATAACCAGCCTGCACGATGCACGTGCCACTGTTTTTGAGTCGTGCGCTTGTATAGGTACTCTCCCTTCGTGCTATGACGTTTCTCCCGCTCTCGTGTTGTGGTGCTGCGCAGTGTGCTGCACGCGCCTCGTCGATTATGCTCGTCGACTTGCGTTATTGATCGTGAATGACGCGAGCGCGCTTGCTCTCCCGCGCGCGCGTCCCTTCAATAACAATGATAATTGTCGCTCGTTGCCCCTCTCTCGTTTGCTATCAATATTCCGCGAGAGAAGCGTGCAGTATTTGTGTTGTTTGTTGCTGTGGAGGCGTTGCACTGTACTTGGTATGCGCACGCGTATGTAATTGCGCAATTTCTCTCGCACGCTAGGTATTTCTCTCTCGTGCGTACTGGAAAACATTTAATGTTTATATACATGATACCAGACGTCGGGAGAGAAGAATTCCGACGTTTAAACAGATAAAATATGTACGTTGTGAATTCTCCCTCTTTCCTGCTTGCCTCTCTACCTACTTGTATACCTGCGGGCACAAACAACAACAACATCTGCGACGCATAAGAAACCGAGCGTCGATGTAACTCGGTGCTCGATCTTTGGCCTGCATCTCTTTCTCGGTGTGTCCCGACGATCAGCCACCCGTCACGAGAACGCCGCGTGATGTACAAATCGGTGTATAAAAGAGACGCCGAGTCCGACAATAACAACAACTCGTATCTTTTCTCGCTGTCTGTCCGTCTTGAATAACTTACAGCACACAATCCAGTGTTCCTGCGGGACGCGTGAAAATTGCGGAAAATTGCGCGACCTCGCGCAAAGTAGTGTTTTTTTTCCCGCCCTCGCAGTGGTATAACAGCGTTCCCGATCGATGCACGCTATAGAGCGCGAGCGGGAATTCTTACACCTTCGATAATTGACCGCGACAGAGCGAGCGAGCGACGTAAGTACGCATCGCGCGCTTCCTCTATACTATCGCGTATATTTTTCGATTTTTCCCGCTTCTAACAGCCTTGTGTGTTTATAAATAAGCCCTAGTTTTCCGCGGGTGCGCCTAGTTTCGTAAAACGCGTCGATAATCGCTTGATTACAATATAGTTTCCACCGTTATATTATTACAAGTGCCTAAAAGGTTTAATTAAGAAATCTTATTATCACGGCAAAAAATCTTGCAGCTCTCACTCGGCGACGCCTTCCAGTTTTTCCGGCTACCACCGCCGCGACGCGTGAAATCGAAAACATGTTTTGCCGAACGCCCTCCTATATACTCTATATAATACTCCCGTCGTCTTGGCGTCGGAAAGAAACAAATATTTTGACGTGCGCGTGCAAGAGCAGCATCTTCTCTGTGATAACGCGCGATTAATGTGTATCTCTGTGTACACAAGAAAAACAAAACAAGGGCTCTTATCGAGAATCACGCTTCCGATCGGATGATGATTGGGAAATCTCCGTCGAAAGAGCCGCTCCAAATGACCGTGGCAGGCGTTGCGCTGCAGCTATCTTTCTCTCGCTCGCTCGCTCGTGTTTACTAGCGCGTTTTTCATTCATGGATTGCTCGCCGTGTAGCGCCAGCGAGCGAGCGCGCTCGCGCTAAACTTTCCCACGAGGTTTTTTCTCTCTCTCGCTCGCCGCGCGCATTCCGAAGGAGAATTTTTTTTCTCTCTCTTCCTGTCCCCGATTATCGCGGCCTTTAATTTTCCTTGGCTCTCGTAGGCGCCACAAAGTGTGTATGTGTGTGTATAGACTGCGTGTGGCTAATGCCTTTTTTTTTGTCTTCTCTTTCACTCGACGCGTAACACAGTTCGAAAATAGAGATAAGTTTTTTTATTATCTTCCTTCTCGTCGATTGCGTGTGAAATAGCGTGGCTTTTATCGGCTGTTTTCGTTGCCGATGGAATTTTTACTTTCGAAAAAATTGATACATTAGCAGCAGCGCGCCACTCGTGAGAACCTCGCCTATACATCCGCGATAAGGATTATCACAATCCTCCCCCCCTCGTGTGATATTTTAATTCGGGTAAAATAAAACAAAAAATTACGTCGACGAGAGATTAAAAATCCAGTTTTAAACTACCTGTCGCGCGCTCTGCATACCCCTTGCGCAAAAAAAAAGAGTAATATCGCTCATCGCGAGTTAAAATTCAACGCGTTTTTCCCAGGGATGTGCCGCGCGCGGCTGCAGAGACGCGCTGTTTTGATATGTCCCGAGGCGCTTTAAAGATTTAAATGTCAACGACCTTAAGCGTGCGCGCGCGGGCAGGGCGTCGCTCTCCCGCTCGCTCGCTCGCTCTCTCACTCGCACTTGAGACAACAAATATTTTGCTCATTCTTTCCGTCTCGCTCTCGCACCCCGCCGAATTTCCTCCTGCGAGCGGCACGTCGGCGGGGGAAAACTCGGTACGTGTATAGGTGTGTGTATGTATGTATCTGTACACACGGGCGTTCGGTACGTGTGAGTAAGCGCGGCAAGATGGGGCGGCGGCACGGTGGGGGAAAGAGTTCGATCACACATGCGCGAAAATTCGCGCGCGCGGGGAGGGCAGTGGCGCACTGTAAGGGCAGAGCGCCCTGCTATATACAACGTTCTCTCCGCGTGAATATTTCGAGAAGAGATAATTCCTCCACTATTGTAGCGTTAAAAAGGTAAATTTCGGTATGACGTAAGGAGAGGGCACCTGACGCGCGCACTAAATCAGTTAACTTCGATGTTATACATCTCCTGAGGCAAAGACAGTACTCAGCTGACTCCAAAGTTCATTTCGGAGCAGCGGCGTAAGTTAGTCGAGCTTTTGACGCTCACTGTACTTCTGCTGGCGGCAGCAGCCGCACTGTAGCAAAGTCGAGAGAGTCGACTTCGCGAAGCTATACAGTTCTTCGCCACCGCGTGCTATACTTTGGCCTGCGCTTGCCTGGCCTCGTTCGCGATATCTGTGTGTGTTGTTGCTTGCGCTTCAAGAGAGAGAGAGAGAGACCGATAATTATATACCGGCCTCCAATTCGGCCGCATTCGATACCGAGCAAGGCTATTTGCTCGCGCTTTCGGCAGTGAAATTTCGCGCTAGTAAACAGAGTTTTAAGACTCCAGGGGTCTATATGCTATTTTTTACACATTTCGTGATGGCTATTTTTAGCGATCGTGTTCTCGTATATATACTTAGAGCAGCACGCTTTACAGAGAGCGGTATGGGCGAGATTTGCATTGCGCATTGGCTCGAGTTCCTTGAACTTGCGCCGATTGTTTTTCGACCTTGTTGTTCAATGCTTGCCGAGCGTTCGCGTGCGAGATGCAGCAGCAGCAGCGCAGCGTGGGACTCCAGAGGGGGGTCGTCGGCTAGTATAACGCAATCGTTCTCTTGTGTTATTCTACTCGTCTCTGTACGCAGGCAGGTACTTTTTAACGGCACAAGGCCACGTGGTATATAGTAAACACGAAATTTCTCGTTGGACGGTCACGCAGGTCCATATATTTAAAAAGGTATATACTGTGTCCGCAAAACGGCCAGCTTATCGCATGACTTGCGGATGAAATAGCTGCTGCTGTTGTAGAGAAGGGGGAGGCATAATAGGCTGAGGAATGCTGCGCGCCTCTCTCCTCCTCCTCCTCCCGCTTTCATCATTCGCAATGGTGTATAGAGAGTATATAGCTGCTGGCACATACAGCACGTCTCTCAAGACGCCAATAGCCAAAAGGTATGAGAAAAAAGCCAGCCGTTACACACTACACACAGAGCCGCCGCCGCCGCCGAGAGAGCGAGCTCGACATTCCAACGGGTATTTCTAATTTTAGACTCGCGAGTGAGCGAGCGAGCGAGCTCTGCGCTCGTGTATGTGTCTGTGTGTGTATACGTATATACGTGTGTACAACGGTGTTTCCTATCCCTACTACTACCTCCTACCTTCTACCTACCTCCGGCGGCGGCGTCTTCTCTCGCGTGTGCTCCCTTCTCTCTCGCGGTCGCCGCGTCCCTTTTTCTCCTCTCTATACTATCTCGCCTGCAAGGTTTTATTTTATTTTCCTGGAGGCGGACGGAATCCTTCGCGGCATCGATATATATATATGCCGTCGCAGTGTGGCATGGCGCTGAAATTTGCATTCTTTCGAGTTCGCCGACGCGCGCGTGTGCATATATTCGAACGTCGCCCTTTTCCTTTAACGTATGGGGGAAGAGGGAATATTTGTTGCGCCTTTTTACGGCCAATCGTGCGGATGACGAACTTTATATATTTAAAAGTACACGCGCGCGCGTCTATGGACGGCGGCGGTTGTTATTTACGATGGGATACATCGCACGTGAGTCACTCATGCCGCCGCGGCACCTCCTGTGATTCATTATATCTTCTTTTTTTTCATCTTCTCTTCTTCGATATGTACACGCGGCCGCCGCGTGCTGTCAAAATAAAGCACCGTTATATGTAATTGTAAATCGAGCAGGAAAGAGAGAGAGGAGAGCCTTTTTATC
The DNA here is from genome assembly GCA_900474315.1 of Torymus auratus. Taxonomy (NCBI): domain Eukaryota; kingdom Metazoa; phylum Arthropoda; class Insecta; order Hymenoptera; family Torymidae; genus Torymus; species Torymus auratus. Next base: position 16,587 of record UXGD01001820.1, read on the forward strand.
CGTTTACGCAATGCCGTAGAGCCGCAAGGATATATAAAGAGAGCCCGCGTGAGAGAGAGAGAGCGGAGCAACGTTCAAAACAAACCTCGCGCGAGCTTCCGGATTCTCGGGGCAGAGGGCGCCACGGCACAGCAGCAGTGGTAAGAGAGTGTTGGAGCGTTATTCAGAGTGGCAGGTATATGTACAACACATGTGGGTGCTGTATACTACTACTACTACGTAGGTTTACACGGAAAATACGACGATTCATCACGAGACTCGGCCGCGAAATGAGAATACCGAGAAAAGTGGAAAAACGATATTTTCCCGCGCTCTTGCGTGAAGTCTGAGAAAATCCATTAGCATGCTGTGCACTCTGTTTCTCGCGAACGGATGAATTAGGACGGGGAGGAAAAAGGCTCTGGTATTTGTCTGTGTGTGTGTGTGAGCACTCGGGCATCTTTAATGCATGAGTGTGTGTGTATATAGCTCTGTATATCTCGCGTGCCTTCTCTCTCTCAAATTTTTGAATTTTAAATTGCTCTGGAAATTATGCCTCTACGCGGCTGCTGTTATTTCGCCACGCGAGCTAGCTATATCGAGTGAAAATGCATCTCTTCTAGTTTTGCGTGTAACAACCGAGCGAGGTTACTGAAAAGAAAAGTCCTAGATTATTATCCAACGGAAAGCGTCTATGTGTGTAATATACATATGGATATGAGATATATGCACCCTCGAAAATGCCTGCACACTGAATATTTATCATCCCTAGATTTCCATCTTTCCGAATAATTCGCAAGGTGTATTAATAATCATTATATCATTCCTCTATTACACGAATTAGCCGGTCCCCTAATCTATACGCCGCCGTTATCTCTCGAACCAACGAAACACGACCACTCACATACATACATAACTCTCTCTAAGAAAGCACACTTGCGCTGCAGACACAAAAAGCACACCGCGGCGGCTAATTCGGACCGCCGCGACTCTCGTCTAGCCTCTTTCACTCTCTCTCTCTCCCCTTTCTCTCTCCCGTCGTCTGAGCGCGAATCGAACTAGACGCGAAAAATCGCTCTCCTCCTCGGCTCGACGCCTGTAGCAGCAGCAGCAGCGCGTCTGCTGCAAAGTTTATTTGCGTCGTATGTAGTTCCTCGGGCGCTGCACATAGAGCGACGCGTCTGTACGAGAGGGTCGCGCAGTTGCCTCCGCGCGTTCGAATTTAGATCCCCGCGAAGAGAGGGAGCGACGGCGGCTGCGAGTTTCAGCGTCTGCGTATGCAAAACATTTCATTCACGAGTCGAATAATCTTCGACCTTTGATTCTGGGGAGTGAGAGTAGGGTCTAACCCACGCGGGCCGCGCATGGGTTATAATTGAAGTCGTCGGCTCTCCCCACCCAGACGACGAGGACGACGACTCTCTCTCTCTCCGTGGTATAATAATTTACACCCTCAGACAGTGTCTCGTCGTCACCCTTCGCTGCGCCCGCCCGACTACACTGTTTCGAGACAGAAATAAACGACGCGCGGTTAGCAATACACTGCGTGCGAGAGCGGCCCTCCAATTGCATTATTTCGCCCCTTTTGGGAACTTTTAACGGGATTACGCGGTATTCGCGTCTCGCTGACGTCTCGCGGATAAGATTTATCCTTTATTAATTAACCTCTCGGACGACATATCGCCTCGGTTATAATTTGTCTTGTATATACCGCGTGGGTTAATGAAACGTGGGTAGTTCCGGACGACAAAAACACCGCGGCCAATTAACAAGTTTGAAAAATGACCGAGCCACATGTCCTGTTAAAAATTCAATCGGGTTTTAATGCGGCCAAAGTACTCAAAGGGATTGTATATATAATCCAGATTCCGGCTTTGATAAGGCGAAGAAGAGGGTAATGATCGATTCGTCACTCCCTCTCTCGGCTATCCGTTCTTGGAAAAGAGATCTCTCTCCCGTGGGAGACGCGAGAGAACGCGGCGTCATTTGTCTTCTCAGGGTCATCCGGCGGCCGTGTGCTTCTAGCTATCTCCATTAAAGGAAAACTCGACCTGCATCTCTTCACCACCACCACCACCGCCGTGCGCATTCCACGAAGACAAACTTCAAGCTATTAACTGTGACGTGTGGGTATATGGCTCCCGTCGAGAGAGATCGTGTGCTTCAAACCTGCCTCCCCAAATTTATTTAAGCCGGTGCAACGAACGAACACACATGTGTTATACAGCGTGGGCTCCTTACGTTGGAATGTGAGTGTCTTCGACCGCCAGCCGAGATTCCGCGGCGCGCGATCTCTCCCATGTGAAGTCGAGGATATAAAAGGAGCACGAAGAAGCAGAGGAGAGAGAGGGAGATGAGAGAAGAAAAAAACGAAGAAGAAGACGAAGGTACGGGCGAGGAGGAGATTGGAGGAAAGGCTCATGCCGCGGATCGAAGATGAGAAAAACCCCGCGCGAGAGAGAGGAGGGAAAAAAAGGAGGGAGGAGCGCAGAGCGAGGCTAAAAAGGAGAGAGTGTGTCGCTGCACCGGACACGACGATGACGGCTACGACGAGGACGACTTAAAAAAAAGCTCCGAGGAATTCCGAAGAAACGGGAGAGAGAGAGGGAGGGAGAGAGAACGTGAGAACTGGCGCTTTCTTCGCGCGCTCGCATGCACGCTCGGCCACATATGTGGGACCCCCCTTCGGGGTCGCAGCAGCGTCCCTTCTCTTCTCTCTCGTGATACGTGCGGCCCTTTTATCCCATTCCCATGACTTCATCTTCGTCCGGTATATGCCCCCTCTCCTCTTTCTCTCCTAGACACGGCGCATCGAAAATAGTGCGAGAGTGAAAGGCCTCGCGGTGTATACGGCGGGGCCCGTATGAATGAAAATCCGGGAGGAAAGTGACAGGAGAGCGGCCGGAGAAGAGACTGACTCGCGTCGCTCGCGAGTGTGAGAAAGAGGAGAGAGGAATTCTCTCTCTCTTATGTACTCTTCGCGAGAGTATGTGTGTGTGTATATATACGGGCCCCACGGCGGCAGCGAACTCAAGTCAACCGTGCCTACGTTGCGTGTCAGGCCGTCGACCCCTGCTACACACACACAGCTCTCGTGTGGAATGAAGGAACGAAAGAGAAGAGAACGCGTATATATATGTGCGTACATATATATATATATACGCGCAGAGAGTTTACTGGCCCCCGAGAGTCCTTCTCTCTCTCTCTCCCTCTCTCGCCTTCTTCTCTTTTTTCCGTTCTTCTTTCGCACTCGCTCGCTCGCTTATTTATTTTCCTCCCGCGGCATATACGGCTGGTTCACTGATCTCTTATCCCTTCTCCACGCGTTGCTGCTCGCTCGGGCCCCGCCAAGAATTTTTCGCGCCTCTCCGCGAGGTGAGTTCATTCAGCTCGTGAGCAGCACGCGGGAGTGTGTAAGAGACGAGAGAAGATCCTTTCGCTTTTCGTCAGAGATGATGATGATGATGATGATGGGACACGCTGCTGCTGCTGCTGGACCTGTCTCCATTGTCGCCATAAACGGTCGACACGACGACGCCTTTTTCGCACGCTCATTGTCGCGACTGCAAGACGGGTTTTTTTTAATTGGGAGGGAGCTGGTTTGAATTAATTATATATATAAACATTAGACCTTCGCACGCACATCCGCGAACCGATCGATTATATCGATTTCGAAATGCCAGAATTATATTCACCACGCGCCGCGCGCTCTCGCACGTGCGTGTTATGGGTTGCAAAAAACTTCGGGGGGTATATAGTGCTATTTTTAACGCCGCACGCGTGTAATTGCCACCGTCGCCGAGCTTGTAAACAACAATCAGCGAGCTATTTTGAAAACTACTGTCGCAACGCTGACAAAAAAAACAACTAAATCGACGCGTGGTGAAAAACGGGTATAATATGCGCCTGAGGGTTCACTCTTCGGGCCCCCGTGGGCGTCGTCTTGTAGAAACCGCGTGCCACCGTCTCTCCCTCTCACCTCATACTTCGTACACATACACACACATATATTCCATAAAACTCGGCCTTTACGACTTTCCTCGGACTCTATCGCACTCTTCCACTTCATTCGCGCATCTATATACCCATCTGTGTGCTCACACATACTTTTTCTCTATCCGTCATTCTTCTTCCTTTTTTTCTCGCCGCCTCCGTCTTCTTCCCGCGCCTTTTTATAGATGCGACCCGACGCGGCGCTTTACGATGTCATTAAAAATACTTTGTATCCGCGAAACGAGCCGAAGAGCGAAAGGATTTGAGAATGAGAGAGAGGGCGTATCAGTTTTTTTTCTTTTTTTTGTATTATTATATATGTATATTATATACATATAAATGAAATACGTTGGGGTCTGGAGCAGCGGCCGATTTCTAAACCTTTTAACGGCTTATCGAAGAAGCTTAGCTTTTTCGTGCACGCTGGAAAAAAATGACTTTTATTCGATCTCGACATCGTGCGATATGCTCCTTTCTCTTACTCTCCTCCTTTAATTGTGCGGTAACGAGCGTTTACAGCCCTATACGGGCCGCTTTTAAGCGAACGTCGAGTGTGCCACACTCTCGTAAATAATATTAACATCGTAAACAAAAGCGTGCACGAGGCGCATCGGAGTTAATCAACTCCGAAATGTAATTAAATCTCATCTCGCCTTTTTTCGTTTCATCGTTATAGTCTCCGTATCTCGGCCGGTCGTAAAGATAAGCGCCCAAAGCGAATTTATACGAAATATCCATTCGAATCATCGCCGGCGTTACACACACAGGAGTCTATATATTTTTAAATCGCTCTAGGTCGCAATTACGCATCGTCGAATTAAGCGAAACGGTGGCCCTCGGAAATAGAAAAAAAGCAGCCGCGGAATCAACGAGGCGGATCTCACTCTCGCGTGTGTGTGTGTGACACTACCGTGAAAAAATGCGACCCGTTCCTCTCTCTTCTCCTCTTCTTTTATTTTTTTGTTGCCGCTCGCCTCTCTTTGGCCACGCCGAAAAAATCGGCCGGAATGCGGTCGTTTGCAGGCCCCGAACGGGGAAAGGCTCAACGAGCTGTGTTCTCTCTCTCTCTCTCAAGCGCAAACGAGCCGCAGAAGGAGGAACGGAGACACACAGTTCGAGATACGAGAGCGCGTATACATGTACAAGAGAGCGAGAAGAGAGGGAGAAAAGAGTGCGTGTGCGCGATCGAGCGAGTGAGCTCGAGCGCGTGTCTTGTTTACGCGTTATTGGCCTAGCAACAGCTGTTTGGCATTGAGAGTCTCGGCGGTTACGCGTGCGGCCCTCGCCGTCTCTCTCTCGCTTATAAGCTCTTTCTCACTCACTCGCTCCGTCTTCGCCCGGGCTCGTATAACACGCGGCTCTCTCTCTCATCAAAAATAAACAGTATTTCTAGCCGAGAGAGAGAGAGGACACACATATCCTCCCCCTCGTGCCCCGATAAAGTCTTTCTCTCTCCTCCTCGAGAGATAATCGTTTCATTCTCTCTCTCTCTCTCAGTCTCGTCTGTCGCCTCTCCTTTTTTCACAGCGGCGGCGCCTGCGCACGTGGCCGCGCGAGCTAAATTTAGCGCCGCGACGGCGACACTACCAGCGGCGGCAGCGGCGGCGGCTATACAACGCTCCGATTTTAAATTCGCTCTGATGTGCAGCGCACACCGATTCGAGCCGCTCTCTCGCTTTATCTAATAGCCCCATCGGCGGCAATGCGGATAAACGAAGGGGGAGAGAGACAGAATCGCGCACGCGTTGCTTGATTACGTAGCTATACATATATATACTTTCGCCACGTGATTTCATAACTCAATCGGCATAATTCCTCCGAGGTTCCCGTCGATTTCGAGGACGCCTACGTTGTCCCGAATAAAAGAGCTATGTATGTATACCGGCAGGAAGGAAGCAGCAGCAGCGGGGGGAGAGGAGAATTGGTCCGGCGGATAACGGGAGGCTCTTCCTTCCGCGCGCTTTAATTAGAATTTATTGCCTTATCATCGTGTGTGTGTATGTCGGCGGAGCAAGAGAGAGACCGACACGACGGTGCTCCGAAAACTCCGAATATAAGTATATTATATTATACACGCACGCGCTGCTCTCTCTCTTTCTTATCTCTCTCACTCTCCTCCTCTCACTTTATTGTCTCTCTATCCGTCTGCTTCTCGTAACGCTTATAACTCGCGACTCCCACTATATACACTTACTCTCCTCTCCCGATATCCCATCCGTCCCTCCCACCAACGTCTCGCGCTCTCGCGCCCTGCTTTTTTGATTATTTCCATAGGCGCTCTGCGGTGGTGGTGGCGGCGGTGTGGCGAGCGCGCGAGGAGCCGCCGTCGTCGTTGCTACTGCCGCAGTGTCGTGCCGTCTTTCGGGGCCGCCGGACGCTGCTCTCTTTCTTTCGTCTTTATAAGTATATACTTATATATATACTTGCTCGCTTACTATACTACCTGCGCCGTGCGATCAAATTAGAGTCGGAGCACATGCTTGTGTAACATACCACGCGCGTTCACGAGGCGAGGCGCCTTCGAAAGTTCGATCCGTCGTGTGTTCTCTCTCTCTCTCTGCAGTGTATGTGTGTATAATATAGTTGTGTGTGTGGCACAGTGTCGGCGCGCTGTGCTCTCGTAACGAACGGAGGTCTGCTGATACATATATATAATACTAATACACCACTGCGCTGGCTGGAGTTGTTAGCGTTGGAGTGAGAGATATGCCATCATCGGCGACGCAGCGATGATGATGTCTGCCCACTGTTTTTCCACTTGCCGACCGGTTAATATCAGACACATTACTTTTTTATATAGATATATATACATAACGTGTACATACGTAAGCACGATAATATATGTGTACAGATATAATACATATAGTACACAAACGAGCTGGGAGGGAAAATTATTACGCGGTGTCAACCGAGGGGGGAATTTTTCTTCAGGGCGATTATAAACTGCCGCGTCATCATAACAAAATATTTTTTCCATGTAATGAGCGCGCGTGCGGAGAGAAGATGATAATTTCACTATATATATATACTGTATGTAAGTGTGTATGCGAGTTTTATCCCTCTCCGCAGCCTTGTCATCGTGACGCTGGCGGTTTTTTAGCGCCGTCGCGCGGAAACGGGTTCTCCGGAGCGTGCGTGTATGTATACCGTGGCCGGATTTGAATGTGGCCGAAAAAAAAAGAAGAAAGAAAGGAGGAGGAATTCTCCAATTAGGACTTAGATACTCATCGCGATTACGTGCGGGCAGCGTCCGTAATAATTCTGCGTGAGAACGAAGAATTTTGAGAATCACTTTCCCTATGATACCAAGCGATGTCCCAAATTATGACGGGATTCCCCCGTTTCTTTTCATTATAACGCACATGCCATTTCGCCCATCGGCATACTTTAAAAAGCATATATAAGTTAATGTCCACGTGTCTAACTCTTTATTTAATGTTTTCTGTTACAGCGTGTGGCGAATCAGACGCTTACCGCTTCGCCACAGCCGGCAGTAACGGTGGAGGGGCCGGTGTTCAAAATGTCTCCACCGACGAACGACGTGACGAACGGTGTGGTAGTCGGCGCACCGGGCGACCTGGTTGCCCCTGCCCGATTGCCAACACCGGCGATCAACAGCAGCAGCGGCGGCACACCCACGGCCGTCCAAGGCATCACCACCAGTGCCACTGGCGATAACAAGACCACCACTACCACCACGCCCGCCAATGTGCCGCAAAAGCGCTCATCCACCGACTTTATCTTCGGCAAGGTCATCGGCGAGGGCAGCTTCTCCACGGTAAGTCATCACGAGAATACATGCGCGTGTATTATTACATAAAGCCGAGGCGCGAGAAAGACAGAGAGAAGGAAAAATTGGGCCGTGCCGCACGCAGGCACCAGTGTATCCCGGAATTTTGCTTTCTAATTGCACGAGGGGAGGTGGGGGGGAGACAAGTAAACGAGTTTTTCGAGATGTCACCAGCCGCGGCTGGTTAAAACCAGATACCCGACACGCCGATATATACGCGAATAATAATCATCGCTTCTCTCTCTTCTCTTCTGTCTTTCCCCCTTGCCGGAGAATTCGCGCGGCTTGTTTACGCCGCGATCGAGGTTGAAAAATAAGGAAAAGGGAGTATAACGAGGATGTGTTTGCAGGTCTATCTGGCGAAGGACATCCACACGAGCAAGGAGTACGCTATCAAGGTCTGCGAGAAGCGTCATATCATCAAGGAGAGGAAGACCGAGTACGTGAAGCGCGAGAAGGAGGTGCTCAACATGCTAGCCTCCGCCCGCCACTCGTTCGTTCGTCTCTTCTGCACCTTCCAGGACTTTGATAGGCTCTACTTTGTTCTCTCGTACGCCAAGAACGGCGAGCTCCTGCCCTACATCAACAAGGTCGGCAGCTTCGACATCGAGTGCACCAAGTTTTACTCGGCGGAGATCCTCCGTGGCCTCGAGTACCTCCACGGCCTCGGCATCATCCATCGGGATCTCAAGCCCGAGAACATCCTCCTCGACGAGAAGATGCACATCCTCATCACGGACTTTGGCAGCGCCAAGATCCTCAAGAGCGAGGAGCCCGAGCAGCAGCAGCAGCAACAACAGCAGCAGCCGCAGCGACCGGGCGACTACAGACGCGAGCGACGCAACTCCTTCGTCGGCACCGCGCAGTACGTGTCGCCCGAGCTGCTCACCGAGAAGACAACCAGTCGCGCCTCGGATATCTGGGCCCTCGGCTGCATCATCTACCAGATGGTCGCGGGCCTGCCGCCGTTCCGCGCGCGCAGCGAGTACCTCATCTTCCAGAAAATCCTCCAGGTCGACTATGAGATCCCCGACGGCTTCTGCGAGCTCGCGCGCGACCTCGTCGCCCAGCTGCTCAGGCTCAAGCCCAGCGAGAGGCTGGGAGCCAGCGACGAGCACGGCGCCGGCTATCCCAGCATCCGCGCCCATCCCTTCTTCGCGGGCGTCGACTTCGAGTCGCTTCACGAGCAGACCCCCCCGGCCATCTACCCGTACCTGCCCGGCACCTCCGAGCACGAGGAGCTGCGCTCGCACTACCGCGTGCCCGACAATCTCAAGCCCGGACTGGACGACAAGCAGCTGACGCGCCTGCTGGGCCTGGGCATCGCCGAGCCCAGCGACGAGGAGGACGACAGCAGCCGGGAACAGCAGGAGCCCGAGCTCGTCAAGACCAAGAGCGAGCGCCGCGAGCAGAAGAGGCGCATCAGGCTCGAGCGGCTGAAGAAGAAGCCCGGCATCTCGGAGCTTAGCGAAGACGATATCAGTCGCAAGCTCGAGGAGCAGAAAAGGTCGAATCCCTGGACGGGCTTCGTCGAGGACAATCTCATAATCAAGCACGGCTTCGTCAACAAGAGGAAGGGCCTCTTCGCCAGACGGCGAATGCTCCTGCTCACGACCGGACCTCACCTCTATTACGTCGACCCGGTCGCCTCGGTGCTCAAGGGCGAGATCCCCTGGAGCAAGGAACTCAGGGTTGAGCCCAAGAACTTCAAAATCTTCTTCGTGCACACGGTAAGCATCAAGCCATTGCAAACCTCGCGCCACCCGCTTTATAATGTTAAAAAGTGTAAAGGCATTTCTGACGTGCGTTGTTTTGTTCCTAATTTACAGCCAAACCGCACGTACTATCTGGAAGATCCCGAGGGTTTCGCCCTCGAGTGGTGCCAGGCTATCGAGGAAGTCCGGGTTCACTACTACGGCGCAAAGGAGGAGAATGAAGAGACTAAGGAACCCAAGGAGAATTCCTAAATTCGTCCTCGCTGGACCTTAATAGGCTGACTGCATTGCTGGGGAGAGATTAGACCGAGACGTGTATATTATACATACACACAAACACAGGAACAAACTGCCTCTTCAAGACGCTCCGCGAGCGACATACATAGCTGTTATTATATATTGTGCCCTTGGGACGAATGCGGAAGCCTTTGAACAACGCCTGTGTAGAGAAGACACACGTTTGGAAGGAAAAGAAACCAGAGACAATTGCATAATGCGTGGTTTTCTTTTCCGTTTAGGACGAAACTTCTTAGTGAATTTTCGCGAGTATAGAGAGATTAGTCAAAGTTCGTAGACACCGCCCTATCCCAAACAGAGGAGGGACCGAAACCACTGACGATTAACAGAAGATTTCATCTAGAAAAAAAAAACCTTACAAGACTTTTGAAGCTTTACCCGTTAAAAACCTGTCTATATTAGTTCCGTTCTGTATATCTGCTGTAAATAACTTATAACAATAGTCGCTGCAACATCAAGCCGCGTCTTTGCGGCTAGAATTTCTTTCGGTCCCTCTCGGATCTTTCGTCAACGCGCGAAGCAAGACACGCTCGCATCCTGATTGTCGAAGGAAGGCTATACCTTTCGAGCGTCACATGTATACGATTCGAAATTTCGATGAAAAAGGAAGAAAAATGTAGCTTTCGCCACATAGCTTTATTTATAACAATGCGAGGATGCGAAATTTATTCGAAATATTGTATAGTTTGAATTCTTTGTCAGAGGAGTGTAGACGCTCGTCCGCCCCCTCGTGTGCGGATTCTTCAGCGTGCTTCTTGACATTCGACGCGTCGACTTAGCAAATTCACTTATTTATTTGCGCGTTGCTAAATTGTTACATTAGCAGAAACTTAAACGTATTTAAAAAGAAATCGGCACTGGCCAATTTTGTAGTCACTAGCGATGAATTATTATTTGCGAATGTTAGATAATCTGGTTGAAAGTGCGAGCGAATGTAATCTAAGAGTGAATGGAGGATAATCGCAATCGAGCTCTCATCCCGGCATCTTTGTGTATATATATACATAAACGTGTGTAAATCTGTAAATAATTCTAAAAATTCTCGCGATTATCGACAAAAGTCGCTTTGTAAATTTGTTAGTGAAGATATTCTTTGTAGGTTGTAAAATATTAGCTGTTTAAGTGATTATTTATGAATTTATTGTAAATATTTTCTAGAGTTCGAGTGTATAAAAGTAAGAAGCAAAAGAAATGCAATTCGTAAATTAAGCCGTAGTCCATTCGTTTATTTTTTTTCGTAGTCGCATAAGTTCAGTCGTGCGAAATGCGAGCTCGATTGCGAGGGGAGGTAAAAAATGAGGAATCGCGTGTCGTTGTGAAAACCGAGGCGCGAAGAGAAAGTCGAAGCTGTTGCGCGATAAAAAAAAAGGCAACCCACGACCTTCTCTTCGTCGTACTCGCGAACATTGTAACGCGTGCGAAGAGATATTCTTGATGCCTCGAAAAAAATAAGTCGTTAATGCACGCACGTTCGCGTGCGTGCGCAAAAAAAATAGTAAAGCAGGCTTAGAGAATATTGGAAAATGTAGCGGAAACTGCCTCGCGCCCTTGGAAAGACTTAAAACAGGGTATTTTTTCTGTAAACGAGTGCGATCACGACGACCTCGTGGTCATTCAAGATCACTGGAGCGTCGTATCGCGTCTCGTCGCGCACATCAGCGGGACAATTCGGTCACCGCAATACACCACACATTCCTCGACGAGTTCTCGAAAAAAAGTGTCCATCCAAGACATTTTGTCCCCGGACCTAGCGACTTGTTTCAAAAATGACCGCTTTTGGCAGTTGCGTACGGATCGGGCGGGACTTTTGGAAGATCATACGTCGAGCCACTTATTGTGCGCGTAGAGGCGCGATACCACGCCCATCCAGCCGTCTTGAATAACTCGGGCCGACGTGGACCACGCTGCGCGTAGCCAATTGTTAAAGAAAATAGGTAGAATTATTAATTGTTAGTAGAGAGGTGTGAAGTTTAAGGTGGCGCGAGGCGAGCTTTCGTGATTTTTCACGGAGCGAGTATTTATTAGATGGCGATATGAGCGGTTTAATGTTAAAATAACTGTTGAAAAGCGTGAAAGATGTAAAATTGCTGGTTTCAAACTTAATAGTGATAGGTTCCCGTGTGAAATGATCGTCGGTTTTCAGTTCCTATGTAAGATATAGCAGATGTATCGAGAAAATCGAATGTTTTCTTTCGTCGGGAATCGTAGTTTAATTTTGACTGACTATTGAAGATTTCTTTTTGTTAAAGATGAAACATGAAAAAAAACTGGCGACTTTACATGTTTTACGTGTGACTAAAGACTGACAGAGATTGTAAAATCTTTCTTTGAATTTCAAAAGTAGAGATGCTAGTTTAGTTTTATAGCACGTTGCCGTCATTTTCACTATTGTACGTTGTCCATTTTTTTATACAGGTATTGTTTATTCTTCGATTTTTTTATGTTTGAAAATATTTTTTTTGCCCAACAAAATTACTGTATGATTTTCAGTTTCAATAAGGATTGTAAATTATGAATGCAAAGAGTGAAATACTTAAAGAAACTTAAAAGAAAATTTTTCAAACGCGAAAGATCGCCTCAACTATTAATCGCAGTATTACTAAATATACGTAAACTTTCAATGACAAATGTGCGAAGGTATGAAAACTTAATGATAAGTATAACACCGATAAAAGACTCTGTACATAGATAGTTATGTAATGTGAATTAGTGTTAAGTCCTATTAATACATAAATGTCGAGTTTATTTATAGTAAAGTTTCTGAAACATAAAATATTTTTTGTCTTCTCCTTAATACCAATCTTACCCAATCAACCAAATTAACATTACAGTCGATGATTTGAATAAAAAAATATATTTAATTTCATCAATAAATATCTAAGAACGGTTAATCTTAATTAGTATATAATTCTTTTCTGTTCAATTCTTATTTTATTTCAACATGCTTTAGTATTTGCTTTTATAGATCTGAGATAGTTTTTTAAATGTAGAAAGAATTTTTAATCAATTTTTATATGATCATTTTGTAACTTTAATAGTTGAGTAATTTTTTATTTCAATAATATTTATTCATGTTAAAAAAGTGTTAATAATTTTTTGAATAATTCTTATTTCACTAGAGTTAAAATGTTAAGTATCTATTTTGAATGTACATTCAGTTTCATTCTTTTAAATGAAATAAAATACGATGCTGTAAAGCATTTTAAAATGCCGTGAAAGATTGGAATGTTCCGGTACCAAAATCAGTAATGGTTCAGATAAGAAAAGACACGCACAGGAACATTTCTTTAGAACATATTAACCAGAGTTATGACATATAAATGGAACCTATGCATACTAGGTATCACATGATATCAATCCTACAAATTATATAGTTATTTAATAAAAATTTAGATATTATGCATGGTTAAAAAAAATTTTAATATACTTTTACTGGAATTTGTATTCTTTATGTTTTTCAGCATATTAAGGGCTCTTGCACGAGTGAAGGTACACTGAGGAATAATACATAATATAATAACATATAATAACAGCCAATCACGAGCAAACTATAATAAGACTTGTTCCTTTTAGGAAGGAAAAAGAAGGAACAGTCTTATTAAATCTCGCTTTCTATTGGCTGACAGGCGTTATTCCTCAGTGTACCTTCTTTCGTGCAAGAGCTCTTAATTTGCAACAGATTCCATATGACAGAAAATGTAAATCATCTCTTGTAATTTCATTAAGATATCATAGCCGTATCATTACCGACCGAGCAATTGACACAGTTTCAAGCTTAGTAAAATCACAAAAAATCAAGAGAACACTTCGCTGCGGTTTTGAACATTATATCACCCAGTAAAAGTTTCAAGTCGAAATATCAAAAGTTTTTGCAAAAACCACTTGATATTTCGACTTCAAACTTTTACTAGGTGGTAGAACGTTCAAAACTGCAGCGAAGTGTTCTCTTGATTTTTTGTTATTTTACGTATTTTATTTTTAATAAGCTTGAAACTGTGACAATCGCTCAGTCGGTAATGGTAGGACTATTCCCGTTAATTTTAACAGAAAATATCTTTTATCTTCAGAATTGTCGAAATTACCAATAAACAAAATTACTTTGATATCTGGAAATATGTCATCTCCAACGAGACCTCCAGTTGTACATTGATCTCAAGGCTTACCTATACTTGCATCAATGAATGATCCTGAAGCAAACGTTTAAGAAGATCACGATATTTATTGTTATAAAAGACAAATATCCAAAAACTCGCTTTTACTATCTTATTTTAAGGGGGCTAGACACCTTTTTTTTCTGAAATAAAAAAATCATATTTCAATACATAAATATAAACTAATTATATCCCACTTTTTACACATTAAAGGGAGTATAAATTACCTCAGCCCTTTATATGGTCCAGAACCATAGTCATCCATGAAATAAGTTTTTTGACTATCCGTAAGCTTTCAATTTTTCCTGCGGATGGATTGACTCCAGTTTTGAACTAAATTACTCCAAAATAGTATAA
>UXGD01001821.1:0-30866 GCA_900474315.1 Torymus auratus
GAAATTTTCAAGAATTTCCAAGAGCGAGACAATAATTACAGAAATATTGTATATTGTCTCGCTCTCGTGCAGCCCTAGTCTCATCAATTGGATTATTGCGGTAAGCATTTTTTTAATTTAAAAAAAAATTAAATTATTATTATATCTCTATAACATAAAATTAAATTTGTAGGCTTTATGCTGAAAAAGATATCATTGAAAGTTGTTATAAAGACAGTAAATGCCCAATAACTAAAGGGTCATCTTTGCGGCAACGTGTGTTGCGACATCAACGACGGTCACAATTTTTTTGGTCACGTGGCCGAAATTAAATTATATTACTAATTATTGTATTTTATATATATTTCAAGTAATAACAGAGTAAATTAAAATAAAAAGGGAGTTTTATATATGAAAGTAGGAGCAGACACTAAAATATTGAATGTCAAACGCACGGTAGAACAGTCATGGTCGAACCGCGGGAATTCGAATAGTTGTCAAACTGTTCGGCAATGCAAATAACTTTATCAATACACGCGTGAATTACATAAAATCTTTACTAGGTATTCCAGTGAGAGAAAAAAACGGTAGCGATCCACAGGTTACTTCGAGCTCACAGGTTATCTCTTCCACCAATCCCATCTCGTTACTTTAAACCCACCTCTCTCTCTCTTTCTCTCTCCCGCGAGATACACTCAAGGTCTGCCGCAGCTTCTTCCTCTGCCGAAAGAAAACCGAGCCTCCTCCTCCTTCTCCTCCTCCCACGGTGGTTTTGGCCGGCCGCCAGCTCGTCGGATTTCCTCTCTCTCTATTTGAGAACAAACGGCTGCTGCTGCTACTGCAGCAAGTGGCTCTCGCAAAAGTGTGTGTGGTGTGTGTGTGTGCGACCACCAGTTGCTCGCTGTAGGCCTACGGGCGCGTTAAGTAGCGAGCTCGCCTGTTGCACGCGGCGAGTAGTACTTTCGCGACGTCGTCGAGAGGCGAGAGAGTGAGGCACTTGTGCACCTGCGAGGGAGGTGCTGTGTTGTGTATAGAGGTACGCAGCCTCTGTTGAATCTTTGAGGAGGTGAGGTAGAGAGCCGTGGTTGCGAAGTGGAAAAATTGAGGACGCTGCTGGTGCGAAGTTTAACTGTTAATAAGGTTTAGCTTTCGATTTTGTGTCTAATTAAAATACATTGAAACTCGCACCACGTAAATTTTAGATACTTGGCGGTATGTGCAAAAGAGCAACCAAGAGATTTTAATTTTTTTATAACAATCATTCATGTACTATACTACATATTCTTCAGCTCAAAGCAACTCTTCCTTTCCTTAGCCATTATTAACCAGGGGAAAGCGATCTCTCACCACCTCGTCATCCTTCGCCCATAGCCGACTCCTTCAGCTACACCGCCTGTTGCACGCGCGCGCGGCTGAATATAACTGGCGGCTTCTTTGGTCCGGGTCCAACAGCCTCGCACACCCACACACAGCTTTTGGCGCATCTCCGGCCGGTTAGCCTGATAAATTACTTCCGAGGCGGCAAAAAGTTTCGTATTACGTGTACTTAGCTGCTCCCCGTGTTGCCGTGGCTCTAATGAGGAGCGAAGGCGCCGGTGTGTCTTGTGAATTATTTAAGGGAGAGGAGGTGGCTGAAGTGAGTTATGAAAAAGGGAGAGCCGAGGTACAGAGCTGCCACGCTGGATTAATAAGAGTTAATTGGAGAAGTTTCGGTTAAGAGGATTGTATAGGACGCGGAAAATATTACTTCGGAAATGATGTCTATATGTAGTTAAAATTCGTATACCGAGCAATAACAAATCCATGCGACGAGGATCATGCCGTGATGAAAGCTAAGCAGATAGAACAGCGGCCAGGCAGGAATCACGCTTCTGGAAAACTTGCTCTCCCGCGCGCAATCCAATCATACCGCTGCGATACATCGCGCGTGTAGCTCCCGATCGCATTTCCCGACCAGATTGTCTCTTTCCCTCGACATTAGCTTGCCGAGCTCGTCGTCTTCGGTTTCCAGATTCGGCGCACGCGGAAGCGAGGAGCACCGAAGCCAGAGCCAACAAGTGGTCCATACGTATGTGTGTGTGCCTCCTGCTGCCAGAGTCGCGCGAGCGTCTCTACGTGCGGGTAATTACTAATCGGAGACGCTCCTCTACTCGCAATCGGATTATCGAGAGAGAGAGAGAGGAAGACGTCTTGAGAGCTGATTGAGAGTCTCGCAGTAGCGCGGGAGAGATGAGGGAGAAGGGTATATAGCGCGTGGGATTAATGCGGCTTTAATTGGATTTTCGTGATGTGACACGCGCGGTCACGAAACTTTCCTGACGTTCAATCCTCAATCTTATATACTTTTGCGCACGAACGACGACCGCGCGCGATCGATAATCACTTTGGGTTCTCGCGATCCCTAATGAATCCCATTCGCACCCTTCAGTCTCCACCCTCTAGGCTTTTCGTGTTTCATTCGTTGGTGACGTGGCACAAGCTTTATGTCCAGAACGCTCAAAGGACTCGTAGCCGCAGGGCAGTGCCATTCGTTGAATCGATTTCTCGACTATTTTCCGGTACATTTTCCTGTGTGCCTTGCACTCTCCTGGGCTATTTAGCCTACTAATTTTGAAGTATTATGTTTGCTTTTTGATGGATTTAGGTTCATTGAATTCTACTACGAGGGTGGCCCTGTCGCATAGAAAATGCATGTAATGCAGTATCATCTCAGCTTATCCAACGCGAATAATAAACGATTGCGTTTATTCCTGAAACTTTTTTCCGTAGACTAAAAGTGTTTCATATTCTTAGGAATGAGTTTGATCTTTTCAGCCTAAAAAGTATGACTATTATAAGACCTACCATTAGACAGTCTTAAAAAAAAGACGGTTTGGCAAATACAAACGTGTCCCCGTGTCTCAGCTAGCCTTGCACACACACACACCCACGCTACCGCGTCATTATTATTTGTCGACGTTGAACAAACACGGCACTGGCTCGCGTTCTACACACACACCGGGGGCAGCTATCGGGAGCGTAAATCGCGCGACGTTTATGGGTCAAGCGAATTCGCTCCTTCTCCTCCTATACTACACACAGCCTGGCACGCATCGAATATGGGAAGCGATACGCAGCTTAGATTTCTCACGTGGATAAAGCGGCCCGCCGCTGCCGTGTCGTAAAGCGCTTTACGGCCGCGCGCGCGCGTTTTATCTGCGATGCGTTTTCGCGCGCACATGTATGTGTGTATACGGCTGGAGGGTTGATAAAGCGTATAGTTTCTTGGGAGCGAGATAGGGGATCTTAGAGAGGAGGTTGGGTGTCGTGGTGTGTAGCGTATAATAAGCAAAAGGATGTGGGGGTCGGCTGGGTATAGGTAGATGCGGAGAGAGAGTAATAGCGACGTTATGGCTCGTGTTATACGGGAGAGTTGTAAAGCCCGAGCGATTATTTGTTTATTGCTTTGCGAAATGGCAGAAATGGCGCAACTTTATTGGTTGGTCAACAAAGAATATATTATATATAAATAATTAAAGAATATCGTATCGAAATCTTGCCTTTTC
Source organism: Torymus auratus (assembly GCA_900474315.1). Classification (NCBI taxonomy): domain Eukaryota; kingdom Metazoa; phylum Arthropoda; class Insecta; order Hymenoptera; family Torymidae; genus Torymus; species Torymus auratus. The sequence continues at coordinate 3,525 of UXGD01001821.1, forward strand.
AAGCCTCCGGAAAATAAAACTATATGAGCCACTAGCAATTTTGTGCGAGCACTCGAAACGAATTTAGAAGGCACCCACATCCTATACATGCATACACGTATATATATAGATAGCTATACTATCGAAGAAAGAGCTGCCGGCGTCGCTGCACATAAGTCTCGAAATGGATTCTGGAAATCCGCTCCCGCCTATGCAGGTCAAACGGATCGTCGATCTTCCGTCGCGGAAAGAAATTGCTTTCGACGTCGGCGACGGCGGCGGCTGGGGTTGGTAGATACCGCGTGGTACAGGGGATGTAGCCCCGCACGACGGCGGGATGTAAGATGGTGGAAAGGCGATGGGACGGCTAATGGCTGGATGGCTGGATTTAGTCTCGGAGATTGGTGGTTTAGTAGCGGGTGAAGATAGTTCCAACTGTTTCGTTTTTCTTTTTTTATATAGGTAAGGAATTGTTGTTGTCGGAAAAATTTCATCCTTTTCTTCGACTCTAGCTTTATTGACTCTTTAATGCTGTTGTCAGAAAAACCAATTAAGAGACGACTTATGGAATTCCGTCTCGTGCTCGAAATAAAAATAATACCGAGTTATATATCGATCGCGAGCGCTATGTATCCGAGGTCATAGCTGTCTTTTTGCCGATTTTCAATTGCTGACGAAATAGACCACGCAAAGAAACGGATCTGTGGATTTTTTAAAGGCTGGTGCTATTGATAGAGTATAAATTCCAAGACACTTCGCTGTGATGTTTGTTTTGTTCTGATATTATCTGACTAGAGATATCATATTCTTGCTAGATATCTATATACTTTATCTACATAAATCTTTCGTACAAATAGCAGAAGGTTTTTTTAGTGGGTATAGAGTAACCTCATGAAAAGTTAAATTCCTATAAAAACAAATTATGCATTTACTGTCATGAATACAAATAAATTTTTCATACTTTCTTTAAACTGTAATTTTATTAGAAAAACCATTTCAGTCATGTACTATTATAAATTAACAACACAAGATAGCGTGAGTTGCAAGGATCACAAAACTCCACTATACAATGCAACTCACAAAGACGCATCCAAAAACAACTCCACAGTCTCACCTCCTCTCTCAAAGCGCTTTTTAAGTTCAACCACCTCTCTGAGCCCACAGCCGCAACCTGTAGCTGTACATATGTGTGTGTGTGTATGTCTGCAGTGCGCAACTTCGCCGGCCCCTCGAGCCTTACAACGGACAACACTTAGCTTAATGAGAAGCGCGCGCTTGCGAGGCCAACTTCCTCGCGCGCGAGCGCTAACTTTGTGCCGTCGTCGCCTCGCCTCGCGGCTAACTCTAAGGGAGAGACGTGAAATTTCGTGCGCGCCTCGAGTTAATTAAAAATGGTGTCTTTTATTTCACGCATACGTATGTGTGTGTACGAAGGTGGCATTACGTTTGTTGTTGATGCGGTGGCTGGGGTAATTAAGTCAAGGGAATGGTCGGAGTCATGTTGCATTACGCGCGTATATTTTGTCGAAAAATGGTTGTAAAAATGAGACTGGATCCGTATAATTGACGGGCGAATTTCATTTGGAATTTATGTCTGAAAATGCAGCGAAACATGAATAAGTTTAATTTCAATTGAACATTTTTCAAGAGTCGAGCTTTTAATTACACACTCTCTGTCAATGCAAAATTCAGCGCTCGAAAAACACATTGCGGTCGAATTATAACACACACACACAGACAGTCAGTCGGCTTTTGGTTTTTCATTTCCCGTAATTTAAAGCGAAATTCGGCGGCTTCTTTTGTCAGACAGTCTGTCATTCGTTAAATTAAATTAAATTAAATTAATGTTATAATTTAATTGCGTCGAAAATCGAATTTCTATAGACCTATGTATAAGCTTACATCACAGCAGTGCCTGCCGTATCTCGCGCGGGCGTCTTATGTACTTGGGCTGTACGTGCACGCGCGACGTAGGCCGAGATTTGCGCCGCGACCTGCCCGGGCATAAAATTCAGCGCTCGAAGAGCTTTCCTCGTACACAGAGAGAGAGGAAAGTTCGAGGGAGTTGCTTTAATAATGCAGCCGCGCGTTTTTGCCCTCCCGCGCCGACGCTGTTTGCCGTCAACGACGACGACGACGAACTTGGAAGCTGAAGCTCGAATAATTAGCGAAGGGTTGAAGGACTTTTGCTTTGCGAGTACCACAGTGTTCGAAGAAAACGCCTGCGTTGTTTATAACGAGTGCGCAGGGCCTAATTGGGGGATTGGATTTTGTTTGGATATTGTTGTGAGGAGATGAAGTGTGTCTATAGTAAGGGTTATTTAAGAGAATTATTTTAACGAGCGACAGGGTGATGGGCAATTTTGCAATTATGTCATTTGCTCAAGGGATGGTCTTAGTAGCTACAACGAGACAATTATCTAGCTTGCGAAGTTTACGATGACACGCGTGGAGGTAAAAAGTAGCGGAACGCGCTAACATTTAATTTCAATCGTTTGACAAACTTTTCTGCATAAACACGAGGCAAAGGCCCATAACTGTATACAGAAAGGCCCTACACAGCTTAAACAAATTCCCTGCCGCCCTTTACTGTCAATGAAAAAGGCCTCAAAAAGAGCTCGACAAACTAGTACTTGTATATACGCGGAGCGGCTCATCGGCTCAGCCGCTGCAGATTTTCTTCGTATAGCGACGGCCGGGCGTTAAGTTTTTACGGCGGCATAGTTGAAAGTTTATGAACTATACGCGGCGCGAGGTCAGCGGGCGGGCGCATTAAAGCGTTTATGTCGCGCGTGCAATATCGGTAAACGTTACAAGCTACGCTGCTGTTGTTGTTGTTGTTGGCGGATGGGCGGATGAGAAAGTTCGGGGAATAAAACGCGAGGGGCGGAGAGAGAGAGGATGTTTGATGGGATGCGGTCGGTCCGCGGCCACGGCTGTGTGTGTGTTTGAGTTGTAGGGAGCGAGAGAGGCTTTTCGGAGGACGGATTTTAGGGGGCCGTTTTAATTTTACCGGGGTTATTGGGATTGAACTTACGCGCTGTTGGTGGTGGTTCGGGTGGGTGTGTTGTTGACTTACCTGAAGCAAAAAGAGAGATATCGATTGTTTATTGAAAATCGTTAATGTATAATGTTAATTATAAATATATGAAATTTTGAAAATGACGATATATTTGAAAAAACAATGACTAACGTTGTCTTTATCTTTATAGATCCCACAATGCCAGTGCTTTCCAAACACAGTGAAAAATGAAAAAAAAAAACACGCCGACAGTTTGACTATACATCAGGAGCAATCTTTTCGACACCCACGCGCACGTCGACGAAATTGCCACTCTTTTACGAGACGCTAACCGACTTTATACACAGCGCGTCGCACGGGACTCTTCATCTTTCCCCAAAATAGGGTTCAAGTGTCTGAGCGTAAAACCGGGAGTCCAAGGCCAAGTGAAATTGCTTGGCGCTTCGTCAGCCGAGAGTTACGTTGTGCTATATGGAATAAGGAGGGGGGAATTTAAGTTTTTTTATACCTCTCGGGGGATTGTTTTTATACGATGTCTCCGAATGATTGATTTTTTATTCTTCAAGGTTTAGTATAGAAGATTACCGAATAGTTGTATAGTTTTATATCAATTTTACGAAAATAAGCTTAACTAAGCGTTCCCCCATCTGAATAGAAAGGAGAATGCCAACCGTCGTATAAAAATCTGACCTGAAAGATGATTGCATAAAACATACTCCGTCATAAAATAGATAAAATTTGATGAATTATAAAGAAAAAATCAGCTCCTACGATTTTTATTCACGTTTTCAGAAAAAATCAATACAAACGGCCAAAAAACATATGGCATTAACTTAGAATGCATATAAATCGAAAACTATCGTAGGCTTTCTACTGAAACTTGATTTTTTTTGTAAAAAGTACAGATGGATATAGGAGCTGATTTTTTCTTATGGAATATGTTTTATGCAATCATCTTTCAGGTCAGATTTTTATATGACGGTTGGCATTCTCCTTTCTTTTCAAAACCGAAACTTCGTCTGCACTTTATCGAAAGCGGTATTTTCCAAAGACCACACGCGGCACTTGTCGCGTACACCCTCACAGAGTGTGCAAGCAGCCAACAATTAATCCCATCTCCCCGCACCTCGCAGCGGCTTTAATCAGTCTGTTGGCCACCGGCGCGCCGATGGAAGCCTCTCCCTCCCACCCAGGACTCACATAGAGAACAGTTGGCGGCGACGCGGCCATTGATGGCTTCCGGTTAAACTTCCCCCGAGCGGACCCCCCGCGCGCCGGAGAGTTTCCTCCGAGTTTGCGCCATCGTCCCGCGGAGTTTCGCTTTAATTTGGCAGGGGTATACACACTGCGGCGTGGGCGCGAGACTCTTTGCGGGACGGAAGAAACGCGAACAAAGCCTCGCTGCTTTTAAAATGTCCTCGTATATGTGTATGTGTGTGTACTCAACAGGTGCCGCGAGAGGGAATCTCGAGGGACAGCTCCGCCATGGGCGCGATGCATAAGTGATGCACGCGCCGTGTTCAAGTTCTCGCGCCTTGTGTGTCTATGCCTGTGCGGGCTGCAGGACCGTCGTCGCCTGTTTGTTTGCCAGGCCCTCCGTCCTTTGTGACATGCGAACGCGTTTTTGGGAAGATCGGAGGGTGAGATGGAAGTTCTTATGTGCCTGTGTCTTCTGATGCTTCAATAAAAGTTTGTGTATTGTAAATCCAGTGTATGTAATGTTGCCGGATTCAACTGTCAATAGTCACATAATTTAAAAATGTTTCATGTTTTTCATGTACATTCCTACCATACCTGCCAAAATAATACCTTAACCCATTGAAATGATTCTCTCCTTCCCAGCCTTCTTCAACCTTCGCAGCAAGCTCCCCGCGCGCCGGTATTCCTCTATACACTTCTCTCCTCTTGCGCAACTCGCAAGATTGTTTCAGACGGATGAATTTTAATTTGCAAACAGCCGCCACGCGCGGCTGATTGTAAATTTGCCCCTGGGCTGTGTTCCGCCTTTCAAAAGCTCCGCGCGGCAAACACGAGAGAGGCAAAAGGGAATTTCTGAAGAGCCTTGTCGAACGATTCAATAGAGCGAGGAGGAGGAACGAGTAAAACGAATTCTCGCGGGCTGTGCGCGGCAGCGGCGAATAATAACGCGCTCGGAGGATTTGGGGTCGGGGGGTAAAGCGAAGCGGATTGGATGCGATTTGCGCGCGGGAGAAAAATTAAAGTGCAAGCTGCGCGGTTTTAAGTGTAAATGTGTTTCGATGTTGCGCGTTGTCAAAGAGTTTATAAAATTCTTTCCTATATATTTATTTACTTTCGACAGCATATTACACTTTTTTCCACCAGTGAAAGAATTATATTTTATAATTGACCAGGTTCCATCCTACAAGTCTATAATACTTATTTTTTGATAAATGCAGAAAAAATTTGCCAAAGCCAAAGTACCCCAGCCCTCTTGCCGCACTTCCTTCTCTCCTCCTCTTGCTAATCTCATTAGCCTCTCAAACATTTAGGAGCGCGGGCTCGCGGGATAACTCGCTAAGACCGCGTCTTAACGAAGCCCATTCACGCCGCGGTTATTATCGCAGGCGGCCGCGTAATCGTCCCTTGCGCTTAATAATCGACTCGAGTGTGTATGAGTGCAGTAAAGGAGGCGCGCGAAAGAATGCTGCACGCTTGTTATCGTGTGTAGCTCGATGGGAAGGAGAGATATTCTGGAAGCTTATGTACTCGATAACAGAGCAAGTTTCTAGAGTTTATTTATGTAAAGATTTTTCTTAATTATGATGGTACTATAATATAGCTTCGAGATTCGAGATACGATGCACCGATAATGGCGCGTCTCAAGTCATGAGGCTCGGAGTAACGATAATGCCGCCGGGTCTAATGCGATTCCGCGCAAGTTTGTAGTATCTAAGGAGCGTGTCAACGCTTGGCTTTTGCGGTTACAACCAAGTTGCTCAAAGCTGATACTTCGCACTGCAGTGAGTAAAGGCTTTATGTGTAGTTTAAATTAGAATTTTCGTTGATAAAGATTATTACAATCCAATTACAATATTAATTTGGTCGGCAATTAATTAACAAAATGAAAAACATTAAGCAATAACCGGCAACTACCTCAAAAAACAAGCACAAAGCCTATAGCTCTTAGTCTCCTGGATCCTCTCCTTCTCAAATTCAACCTCTCAATCGCGGGGCGGGACGCAACAACAACCACTCAATTATACCTCCGGCAACTCCTTCAAGACCGACCACCAGCAGCAGCACCGCCGAGGAAATAGTTATCGTAGCTCCGCCGCGTCCCTCTCCCCATTCTCTATCTTCTCTCCCTCGAAATACGCGAGAGACAATTAGTCGTCGCCGCGGCGCGACGAAAAGTTCCGCGCGCGGCATCACAATGAAATTAATTAGGAGCGTCCGACGACTCTCCTGCGGTCGAGAGGGAGCGAGAGAGAGAGAGGAATGCCGGATATAATTTCGCGGTGGCGGTAGGTAGGTAGTCTGTTTTGTTTTGACGGCGGAGATTCGACGCGCTTTGATTCGAGTTGAGTGGCCAAGAGAGAGCGGCTGCACCGGATGGTATTGTTAATTTTGCGGCCGAGCGAGGGTTAATTTCTGGGATGGGAGAGGCTGCTGTGGGTATAATTTGGCTGGGGAGATGTGAATTCTTAGATTTTGGAAATGAGAGGTGATATCGAATCAGGCTGATTTTTGTTATTATTATCTGAATGGTAATTAGGTGCAATAATTGATGGATTGATATTTCGTTGAAAAAATTTATTATATAGTCGAGTATATTTTTGTAGTTTTTAAAAAATTTTAGGAGATATTACGTCTGTGCGTCATTTGACCGCCGCAGATTTGTGTAAACAATGTTTAGACACGTGACGTCATTCCTCCAGTTAAATATCAAAACAAGCAAACATCAACGAGGTGTTTTGAAATTTATATATACTCTGAATAAACTTTCAACTTTTCAATATAAAACTAGCAATTTTTTATTGTATGTTGATATTTAAAACAATTATTTTATACTCTACCATAATAAACTATTGATTCAATATTATCGTTCAGAGTGCATCAAAATTTAATATCGAAGCAACATTAGAACTTCCAAATTGATAAAACATTCGCAAAATTGTATTTAGAAAGATATTCAGTAAAAACATAGATATACATGCCTTTTCTATGTATACACACATGCATTTGAAAATAATATTAAGTTTCAAAGAGTGAAAATAAATCCTTTACCATGAAAATATCCTAAAAACTCTATCGTTATGAATATTCTCAATCTTTCCAACCACACAAACGAAGCAAGCCTTTGCCAAACCGAAGCCTCAATCGCATATCGATCGCAAGTACATCTCAGACGCGCAAAAACACTCGCTCTCTCTTACTTCGCAGCTAAAACCTCGTCTCTCTCTCTCCCGTGATAATCGTCTCCCCGTCGCGCGCGTCCCCAATTGCGCGAGAGTGCGGAGACAAAGACATCGTAACGCGGCCATTACGGCGAATCGGCTGCGAACGACGTAGCTCGCGATTGTTTCGAGAGAGAGAGGGCGAAGTTGCGAGCGAAATGGGGAAATTATAATTAACTTGGATTGCGCCGGGGAGAGATTCGGGGGCTGTAATGCCGTATTACGAGTATAAAGACGTTAGGAGGAGAGTGAGAGAGGGAAATGTAGAGAAGGAGGAGTAGTAGGCGGACGGAGAGATGTGATATGGCAAGGCGAATGGTTCGAGCGCTGAAGGAGATTTTCGAAGAGGGTTCAACTTGCTTACACTCGTTCCTTCGATTTGTTTATCCTTTTAAGTAAAAAAATCATTGATCAGAAACAAAATAACAGCAATCGTCCGCGATGCGTCGCGAGAAAAAGCAAGATAAGACACGCGCAGCTCTAATCAAGCGACAGACTTCGTCTTGCAACTACATAGCATTGCGTTATTACCGAGCAGCCAAGAACCAGGTGATAGCCATCACCTCTCGCTGATAACATCTGCTGCTTTCATTGACGCATTTCTTTCTCTCTCACACTCTTATCAATCCCACCACGTGCCCGTACACATATACACACGTCTAGTCTTTTTTTTCGTATTCCGCAGCAGAGCCTATGCGTCGTGCACACAATGGGCCTTCAGAGAGTCTCGCGACTACCGTTTTCGGCTGCGCGCGTACACGCCATTCAAAGACGCGCCTTTGAGCCTCTGCGCAAGAGCACCGCTCAATGGGCCTTTCAAGGCTTTGCTAGACGACGAGATGAAATTCGCGTAATGCTCTCGTCGTCGTCGCGACGTTTGGCTGCTCGGGCAAGGAGTTGGGAGGAGCCGGGAAGGGGTAGAAGATGGCTTTTTCGGAACGGGGGAGTATTGATTTAAGGTTGGCTCCGAGGGTGAGGTTTGTCTTGGCATGATGTTTCCTTCAAAAGTATCTATTCGTATGTATATAACGTCGAAAAATAATACTTTTACTATCTAGCAATATTATAAAAGATGAAATCTACAATTCTACTCAACCAATAAATCCTCTTCTTCGGGTAACCAGAGAACATTTTTTCATGAGGCGGGCAGAGCTACCGAGTTAGTTTAACGAAGAGATCTCGCCTCGCGGCCGTAAACTGTCGTCGTCCTCCTCCTCGTTGAAAAGGAAAAAAACGCGAAACTGCAGCAGCGACTCGCCTAATGAATGTACAACTTCCCGTAGTCTTAATTTCGCGTAATGAGGAGGGCCGAGGGAAAAGAAATCAAGTCTTCCTCTCGCCCCCTCGCCAATTAAACTCGCCGCGCGCTGTGTTACTCGACTGTTATATAGTATAGTGCTGTGTTGGAGTTTTCATTCTTTTTTCTTATGAAGTATGTGTCAGAAATCCTCGTACTTATATTTCTTCTACATAAGATACACTCTGAAACTTAATATTTATCGATTCCATTGAAAATATTCCAATTTATAATATTCTTCTAACACCTGACACTAGGTCACCCGCGAATGCTCACCGACCTCCCGAATCATTTATCGGCGCAGTTATGTATCTCTCTCAGCCATAGCCATATACGCATCGCGCACTCGCAAAGCTGCCGATTCAGCGCGGCTGAAAATCGCGTAGGTGTCTCGTTATCCTCTAGGCCGTGCGTTCTATGTCTCTCTCTCGGTGGAGCTGAAGAGTCGTTAGTGTCCAATCTCTCGCGTCATCGATTCGCGTAGTAGTGTATGGGTATGGGTGTGTATGTGGGTCGAGATGGGAATCGAGGAACGACGAGGCGTCAACTCCAAAGCGCCGCTGATGCGATATATTTCGACGGGCGTGAAAGAGGGAGCTCGGTTTTTATTTCACGTGTACAGAGGCGCTTGTTAGGGAGGAAAGAGCGCGAGAAAGGTTGTTTGATATTAAAAGAAAAACGCTGAATTTCGAATGTTTTGAAAGAAATTTCAATAGTTTATTATTAAAGTATGTTTTCTTTATTAGACAGGAAATATGTTCTTAAATTTAATCTTTATAATTTTTAATAATGCATTTCATGTTATTTCTATCAACAATATAACATTACCAAATTTAATAAAACCGGGATACGAAAGTAAATATTTTTCTTGTTTTTAAAAACAAAACATTCTTCGTGTTGTAAACGGTCAAAGCTTGCACACCCGAAAACCACAAAGACACCAACACACACATACAGGTTTTGCATGAAAATGCGCGTAATCGACGGGCAAAAAGCCCACGTACGGGGACGCGACGCGCAAAAAACTCCCCCGACTTGCGGGCAAAAAAGACGCGCGCGCGCGTACGTGGAATTTCGCTTGCAAGCGCGCAAGCGTGCGAGGATAAAAAAAGCTCGCGCGGCGCGTGACCGCGTCGCCGTTTTCGTTTTCTCGAAGGGGAGTTGCTCTATGTTTTGCTAAAAGTTTGCGGAACAGCAAGGAGATGAATTTCGAAAAAGGCATTTTTATTATATAATCTGTAAGTATAAGGTAAAAAAAACTGTTCGGTTTAGTAATAACCGCGCAATCGCACGTACCGCACCCATCACCAGCGGGGTAAAAACACAGACGAGAGCGCCTAGCCTCTCGCAGCGAAAAACAAGGAACTACCACCGCGGGAGAGGGAATCTCGCGTAAACACGTGCGGAGGGAGATCGAAGCCGCCGCCGTCGACGGAGCCAATGAACTCTATCTGGCGCGCATCGACGACGCGCCTGGGATATATAACGCCCGCGGCGGTCTAGCCGAGAGAGTGAGAGAACGGCATCAAAGCGTAGTGCGCTGATAGAGAGTGTAAGGGGAGGAGGCCGCGGTGATAGGGTTTTTAGTGCTAGCATGCTTCGAAAAATTTTGTGGACGAGGCTAGGGCTTGATGCTGTTTCGAGGTTCAATATATAGGGTTTTTTTTTCTTTCAGGGAAAATGTGCTTCAATTTGTAGATAATATGATATCATTTTTATTCAGGGAATATAGACTATTCGTAGATCTATGCGAACCATAAGTAGAACTTCTAAGGTATTAAATCATTTACTTTTAAGAAAAATCAGTCATAATTTTTTTTTTATATACAGTTTTTTTTATATATGAAATATTGACAAATTAATGTACTAAAGTACTTTTCACTATTGGAAACAGTTTTGGAGGTTTATTGGAAACTTTAAGTAATCGTTCGGATGAAGCTATTGATAGTCTACATCTTCGACAGAAAAACATGTCGCTATTTTTGTTATTATCGATAAATCCAACCAAAAAATGAAATTACCGCAGCGCTATTTCAATTTCCCAACGGGAATAATCAAAATCTGTTACAAATTGAGTTGTCGATAACATTTTTAAAAAAATTTTACGTCCACCTTTAGTGTATATTCTTCTATTCTAATAGTTCGCGTTTCACAAAAACTGCTTTCAGGTAAAATGTTTCATTCAATTATCTACAACTAAATTTTCTACACATTGACAAACAACTTACGTAAAAGCCCTATATAACATACCAAGACCGAATGAGCAAAAATGACGGCCACTTGTACTAACAGTATGTATCCCGAAGAAAAACACTAGGACTCCGTTGAGCATGAACGCGGCCCTCGAAAACAGAGACGTCAACCCCCTCACCTTTGACCGTGACGCTCGCTCGCTCGGCCCCGTAGGCCCGCTCAATTTGTATGTTAATTCGCGAGTGTTTGCCGGCCAGCGGCAGTGCGGTTAATAATGTCATGTTTATTCAGCGATGATATCGCGGGGGCGTGCGCGCGCGGATAAAAACCGGGAGGGGGAGGATCGAGAGCGAGCTTTGACGCCGCGGGGATGAATATTAATTTGCCTCGCTGGTGCACACACGTGTGCGCACGTGGAAGCGGGGCTGGGGCTGATTATGGGGCGAGACGAGGCGCGGAATCTGATTTTTTAGAGCAAACGCGGAGGGAGCGATAGTTTTATGATGGTTTCGTTTGATGACTACATCGCCGAGTGGAATGTGAGTTCGAGTGGTTTTTATATACAAGTGGATATTTCCTCTTGTTATGATTCTATCTAATTCGTCGTATCATTACATATATCTTGTACCGAGGAGATGGAACAACGATTTCGGATAATAATAATCTCCGAAATTAGATAGTAGATTTTATTTCGAGAGTACAGGTGTGTTTTATTCTTTGGATTGTATCAAATTGACCTGACGCCAAATCGAAAAAAAAATCTTTCATTTTTACGACTCATAAAAAGCAGAAACTGTCTATCGAAAGCCAACAGACACATTACATTCCACTTGTCAATCCAAAATCCCTTTTAATCAAACGCAACATACCACATCATTCATATCCACGGGCGCATCCTTCCCTTCCCCGGCGAACACGAAAAATCCTACTCCGACCCTCCTGCGCACCGCAAAAAGCTCGCCCTCGAGTTTCCAATAACCCCCGCGTGTGCCGTGCTCTCAACGCGCGAAACACGTGTGTATATGTGTGTCCGGCGAGGCGCGAAAAATCGCGATTATACGAGAGTCTGTCGCGCGACGTGTCGTCGTCGTCGTCGCCGCTGCAGCACCGCGAGGAGGGAAAAAAAGCGTCGGCTGCCCGCTGCCGTCACGTCGCATACAAATGATGAATTACGGATATCGATCCGGGAGGGTGGCAGAGAGCATCTGCGACACGCGCCTCCTGTCCGAGAGGAATCCGCTAAGGGGCTACATATTTGGGAATCGCCGTTTTTTTTTCAACGTGCTATATTTTCATTTAAATCCGAAATTATTCATGATATCTCGTGCCACGTGCAAAATTCACTATACTACTTTATCTCAAATCCATCCAAAACACAATCAAAGTTTTTCAAATCGTCTCGCGACTAGCCACGCAAAAAAAGCGTTGATCCCACAACCAGTACTCCCCATCCCAACCTAATTACCAGCCAATCTAGATGCAAAAAACAAACGCGAAGAAGCCATCCTCCCCGTAGAATATTGCGCGCTCGTACCGCGGCTATTCTCCGAGGGGAAAAGTGCCCTCTCTGCGTGGATTTTGCAATTCCTCTGTGCTTCTCTCCCTCTACTAATTTTCACCGAGTTTAATTGAGTGTGGACCGAGGGTGAGAGAGAGAGAGAGTGCGAAAGAGAAAGTGAGTAGACTCGAAATCGGAAACGAGCCGTCGACGTCGCAGAGGCAAATATAGAGAAGGGAATTATAATGGTGTCGGAAGGTGGAAAGAGAGAAAGAGCTAAAGTCCGCATCCGATACCTAGTTTGTTGTCGTTCAGTCGAATAAGTCTGTGGTTTCAATGTCGTATTTTGATGGTCCCTAGTGTGTTTCATGTATGCGACAATGTTGATGCTAAGAAATGAATAGTATACTTTCAAAAATTGATTATAAGATATTTCTAATTTTTAAACTCTCATATAAAACCTGCTCCTTATAATTCAATGATTATACGTTTCGATTACTTATTTGCTTTCCACGCGTGAATTTCGCGTAATCACAAAAAGCCACTTCGCTTTCCCCATTAAGAGGCGCAGTCGGTTCTCGCCTCGTCTCCGACGCGTTAACCGAGTGCCACTTACCTCTGCAAAGTCTCTCGCGCTTTCGGCAGCCCTTCGAGCGTGTAATCGAGAAGCCGGCCGACACGACTGTTTTAAGAAATTACTTTCGACATTCAATCGAGTGTATCGCCAAGTGGTATACTTTTTTTTCGAAATTAAGAGCTGCACTCGTTAAATGTAGATTTTTTTAAACGAGAAGAGGAAATTAAAGCGTTGTTCACTTTAACGAAGTAACTTACGAGATTACTACTCTACAATAAACTATGGTGTAAAAATAACTTTCTAATACGTATAGATATACCAGAATAATACAAATCTTTAAATATTATGTTCCTATTTTTTAAAAAGACTCGCTAAACGTCGAAACTGCGAGTGAACACTTTCATAAGACGCCTGCACAAAAAGGCCGGCGGAATAAAAACGCGCGCCGCTCGAGATTTCAAATGAAGCCGTTAAGACGGAAGGGACTCAGGCATAATAAAAACGTCCCGCTTAGACAGCGAAATGAAAGTCGTTTCGTTAAACGCCCGCGCGCGACGGCTGATTATTTTCATCGGCTCTTCAGCGCTGACGAGGAGAGGAGAGAGAGAGAGCTGGGAAAGTCAATCTAGATTGAATCTGCGAGAAGGTGGATCTTTTCGAGAGGATCGTTTATTTTTCTTCCTCTCAGGGAAATTTTCTTAGGTGTCGGGTCGATTTTGTAGGAAAAAGTGAGTGGTTTCAGCAGGTTGGGAAGCTTTCTGGGAGGCGTTTGAGGATATTTTTTCTTTAGTAATCATTGTACGGCTTACAAAGCCGACAGAAAACTTTATGTTTTTCGTCGGCTCTGTAAGACCGTGGGGAGAAACCGTAGTAACTTCCCAAGTGTAAACAGTTTCCGCTGTCGTCACTCTTCAGCGGGCCTCGCTTTATAGACGCGACTGAATTGTTTTGATTAGGTGTAGAAGTCGCGCCATCTAGTGATCTTTCGGCGCATTATATACTAGAGTATGAATCGCATTATATACCTTGCTTTATGAAAAATCGAAGGATCTAGAGAAAGTGAATTATCGTAAACTAATTAATTAACTTATAAAAATATTATTTAAGCGGTAAATTATGCTACTTATTAGTCAGTTTAAAAGAGCGAAAAAACGAATAAATGCACCACGTACACGCGCCGTAAAAATAATGAATTACCATTTATCCGTCATAAAGATTTTTACGCGGCGTAAAAACGCGCCCGCATTTTAACGGCTCTAATGAATTTCTTCGTAATAAAAAAAAGAGCTCGTAATTAAACGGGAACACATTCAAAAACTCTGTGTGTTTATAGCTCTCGTAAAATTACCTTTATCTAAGCCAAAGGGACAACTTTCCGTGTGCGTGTATTTGAAATCACGTGCATGCGCGATTATACGAGGAGAAAAAAAGGTGGGGAAGAGAGATAAATCATTTCGCGATTTTACGAGGGCATGGGCAGAAATTGGCTAGAATTTACTATACCGTATTTCCAGCGCTGTGAGTTACGTACTCGTAAAGTAATCACGAGATGCGCGATGGGCAAACGTCCCTTTTTCATAACCAGTTTGGCTGATTATCATGAGTGTTTTGATGGTTGTTTTGCATACAATGAAATCTGCTTGCTCATAACATAATCATTTACTTGTATAGAATTTTTCAAAACATTTAAAAGCAAGCCGCTCAACCATACCTACATCCTTTCCAAAAATCTTTCAGTAGCAGGCGCGTCAAGTTCCCTCGAATTCTGCTTCTCCTCAGGGCGTCTCTCCTCCTTTACCGCGGCGATTAATATTTAACTCGCGCTAAAGCTACCGCAGCAGCGTACCAGCTGATTCCGCATGCGGCCCGTTGGTCGCACCCCTTAACGACTCTCGCGTGTACTTTGCATTCCGGAGCGCTGCGCGGCGCGTTATCGCTTTTAAGGCGCGGCCCCTCTCGGGGGCCGTCTTCGTCGTCGGAGAGCATTTTTTGTTGGATAGCGAGAGAGAGATAGGAGACGTGTTTATTGAAATTTTTATGAAGGCTTACGGGCCGTTTGGGTCTCGCGTGACGATAGTTTTTGCGCTGGCGCCTACGTAAAATACTAGAGTATATTTGCAGTTTGTTGGGGGCTGCAAGTTTTTCAACGACGTTAATTGCGCTGCAGTCAATATATTTTTTTTATATATAAGTGTGCTTGAACATATTGATGATAAAAGTTAGTAGTTGTTTCTGTTTCCGTGATTATCAGTTCATTAATAGAAAGCCACTATCGCACCTATCAATCTTTTACTAAGCGCTTCGCTAGAAATTTACTCTAACAAGTGTCAAGGTTTTAATTAACAAGTTGAATGGTTATAAGAAACAGAAAAAGATAACTACTACAGTTCAATCAATCAATTTCTTATCATTGAACAATGTATTGCTGCGTATAGCCTACTGCACTGCAGGTCGGAACTATTATATAACGTTGCAAAGTATTCCCAAGTGAATAATCGACAAACATAATCTCGATACCTCGAAAAATGAAATAATCTTCTGAAAATGCCTTATTTCTCCGAAACCAAATGACTGAAGCCACAACTTTCTTAGCCATTACAAGAAAAGCCACTTTATCCAAACACATCCTCCCTCGCATTTATCATTCATCAACCGGCATGACATCAACATCCCCCTATATACAAGTTACATCATCAAACGACTGGCGTGTGCGCATCTCTCGCGCACCTGAACCGAAATTAACCAAACATCAGGCGCACGCGCCCTCGCGTAGTTTTTACGAGCTGAAGCGGGCGCTGAGGAGTTATGCTCGCGTGCGCCACGGCACGTAGCGCGTAATGGAGGCGCGAATTGCCGCTAGCAAGCCCGTGATAAAGAGACGTACGTCGTCGTCGTCGTCGAGGTGCGAGGGAAAAAGTTATATACGCGCGGCGCAGGGACGACCGATGGGCTACGTGAGCGCTAGGCTATATAGCAGACTCCTCTGCACGGAAATAGGCTTTTCGAGTTTGTTTGGGATTAGTAATGTAACATAATGTGATATTATAGAGTTGTTTTGAAAGTAGGAGAATAATTGATGGTTTGAAAATGAAATCATTTAGATTTAGATTTTAGTGGACACATATTTCAACTATAACCTTTCTTATACTGTATACGTAAATTCAATAAAACTCACTTAAAGTATACAGCGCATGACAAACGGCATATTAAACGCCATAACAAGATAAAGCCGCGCAGCAGAAAAGGGCCGCGACGGCGGAGGAAGCATAAGTAAGCGAAATAAAAGGCGATGCGTCGCGTGATAAGGAGCTGTATAATAGAGAGAGCTGGCTCGTATTTTACTACACCCGGAAACTCCCACTCTGTTCGAGCTAGCTCTCGTGTATTCCGGAAGAGTGGATTGCGGGGAGAGTCCGCGGCCATCGAGGCCACTTTGTACGAATTAATTTTTCCCGCACATATAGAGAATAGTTTATTATTCACCAAAGGGATGAAGTCTTTTTCTTTATCACACGAGCTCATTGTTTAAGAAAAACACTGCACCACGCGCACGACATGTCATCTCAGTGTTATAGCTATCGCTCGACGACGTTCCACGACTGTACGCACTCAGCGCGCGTCTTCCAATACGAGCACTTCTCTCTCCCTCTTTCGCGGACTCCATTAATGGCATTCGATCGCCGACACGCGAAAAAGTCGGCGTACCTACCTATCCTTCTCTCGAGGAGGGGCAGAGACGGGGAATAGCAGTAGCAGCGAACCGTTGTTGTACTCCCGCGAGAGAGAGAGACACGGTCGGATTGGAAAAGCCTTTTAAATAGATTGTAAATTCACTCGGCCGTGCTCGCACGCTCGCTCGCCCGGCCATTTTACAAATGAATGAGAGGAAAGGAGCGAGCGAGCGAGAGGATTGATTGATTGTGAGTTTATTATTCCACGGGATCCCTTAATTCGATTGAGTGTATACGTGTATGTGGACTGACCGCGGTGTGGATTTATGGACTCCTCGCGCTCGTTTTTTAAATATCGACGGAGGAGGAGGAGGACGGGGGTGATTTTAACGGTGCATTGTTTCCCCGGCTTCGGTTAGATGTTTATTCATTTTGGCTATTATTTTCCTTCTCTCTGTTTTATCCAAATATGGCGAATATATTGTGATGATTTGCCAACATGTGTTTTTAAAAGTTAAAGCCACTTTCGGCCATTCATTAGTTTCTCCGTATACAGCGTCAATTATCCTAATTAAAATCTTTTTACAGATTATTAATTAACAATAAAACGAACAAGAACGCGCACGTGAGCGAGTGCCCAATTATATTTGTACATGCCGCTAATTGTTTGATTACGCAAATCCAATCAGCCGAGCGTCTCCTTTCCTTTTAATTGACAAATTAAAAAAAAAAGAAACATCATTGTTGTTTCCACGCAAACTCGAAGGCAAAAATCGGTTCTAAACTTGCAGCAACATAATCGACGGGTGTGTGTGTGTACCAGACGTCGTGCGCTAGCTGATCCCTTCGTTAGACCCTTATACTATCTCGGTTCTCTCCTCATGGATCATTAATACCCGCCAGCGTCAGTCAGCCAGTCTGTACGACGTCTTCGTCATTATTATCCCTGCCGCCTTGCGTCGGGATTTGGCATGTCGCCTCGCGGACCTCGCAACCTTCGCTCTCACTCTCCTTTTTTTACAGGATTCGATTTTTTAGACGACG
Source organism: Torymus auratus (assembly GCA_900474315.1). Classification (NCBI taxonomy): domain Eukaryota; kingdom Metazoa; phylum Arthropoda; class Insecta; order Hymenoptera; family Torymidae; genus Torymus; species Torymus auratus. The sequence continues at coordinate 21,224 of UXGD01001821.1, forward strand.
AGGAGAAAGAGAGGCTTGTTAGATGGTTTAAAACGTGATTTATTAGTCGAGACGCGGGTTACACAGAGTGTTATTAATTTTTTGTCAGATGTTTTTGGTGTTTAGACAGATTATAAGACAGATCGTTATTGGAAGCACAGAAAAAAGCACCACAGGATTTCGTTGACCTAAGCGAACGAAATCATTATGAACAATCATATATTATGGTAATGTTTTTTCTTTTTACTAATTGTCGATTTTGAACTATTCGAAGAAAAATCGACGTTTCACACCATTTAAACTCAGTTTCTTCAAAAAAAAAAATATCAAAAGCCCCAAACGTGCAGAGATATTCGTCCGAAAATCTTTCGGACTCTTCCTCCTTTCTCTTTCTTTTCTCATCTGAAAGGGCAAGAAGTGGATTGATTCTGGACTCGTCGGACCTGCTCTCCGGAGAGACAATTTGTACTCGAGAGGAACAGTCGCGCCATTTTTCGCCTGGAGATGCGCTCGTTAATCAATCCGGGCACGAGTCGACTAGCTCCCTTTCATTTGCCGTCCCCCGGCTGCTTTTTTCGCAGTCGCGGAGACGCTTTTTTGCCATTCCTCGGATATAGCGCCAGCTGGGAATTGAAATTTTCCGATTCTCGAGATTTAGCGTGCGTCTATTGGATTTTTCATTAAGTTTCATGCACGAGAAAGTAGTCACAAACCAGGGATTTTCGTCGTCAGCGTTAATTGACGATTGTTGCGTCACACGACGGCGCACAATCGGCCGATTCTTCGCGCGAGCAAACAATCGCCATTGAAAATCAATATTATTTATGTAACCCTGTTTACCTTTGTAATTTCCGCCGCTCTCGAGCACATAGCCAACAACACAACAGACGAGCGTGGCGCCGAGGTCAAAGCCAATATTTTCCGAAACGCTAACGAAGTAATTGCGTCGCGTCGCTCTTATAAACAGCGCGATTGTGCCCGAAACGAATGATCAATCGAAATAATGGCGCAGCTCTCGGTGCGCAGGAATCATTATATCCTCGCGAGCCTTGTTAAGCGCAGGATGATTATATGCGTTGTTGTGTTGTTTGACGCAAGTGTGCTCGCCATTATCGATTGCCATCTAGTCTATGTACTGGAGTTGCTATGAATTGAATTGATAACTATGTATTATGGGGGTGAGAGGCTTTTGCGAATAGCTCGTTCTTTTTTAAGTAAATGCGTGGGAAGTAGAGTGTTGTTCGTTAGGTGCGAATAATTAACGTTTGCGTGGCTGGCTTGGAATTCAATACAACAATGCTTACAAATCCTATTATATATTGTATTCTGATGTATTTGAGTGTCAGTAAAAAGACAATTTTGTTTAAAAGAAAAGGCGTTTTCTTTTTACGATGTATAAGCTGTAGAAAAGAAGTTACATGTTTCAACAGTTCGTTATATCACTAATATTACTGCGGAAAGGCACATCTGTTACTCAAACATCTATAAAGAAAACATAAGCGCCCCCTTATTTTAAAATTTCACGTTAAGCTCGAATCACCCTGTACAGACAGCCGTGCGCGAATAAACAAGCCGCGCGCACGCACTTTTACGCGAGCAAGACGGATCGCAGGACGCCGCGGCGTAAAAACGCCGATGGCTCCGAATGATTGATGCGACGGCCGTAAAAAAGCCTCGCGACGAGTGTATATATACAGCAGCATTACTCCGATGTTAGGATCGATCGATCGCGTGGGGTTCTGAATTTTGGCGCGAGAGGAATTTTTCGGCGAATGGGATGGAGTAGGTTACGAGTGGCTGCTTTTGCCTTTTTAACCGGGAGCCGGAGTATTGGAATATTATCGTTTTTCAAGAGTATATTTCCGCAGGAACCGAGTGCGGTACATACGCGGTTGTATAAATATTTATTGATAGTCGCGCAGGGACCGGCGTCGACCATCGAATAAACATATATACTTAGCAAATCAGTTTATAAATTTCTTAAAACTGTGATGGCAAAAATGAATTCCAAATTCTGATCCCTTAATCCACAAAACCTATTACAACTCTCACCCCCTTGCTTAGCCCAAAGAAAGACTGTGTGCAGCTGACATTGTCGCGCGTGATCGATGGGGTTCTCGATACTCGCGATTACACAAGACTTGCGACAACTTTTTTATATTCTCTTTCGAACGATAAGGCGCATTGTTTATACACGCGTTTTCAAGGCAAATTTAATATGCGTACACGGGGCCCTTCGGGTAGCGAAATCTTAATATAATTATTATATGTAAGATGGATGGATGCCAGTGGGGTTAGACTCTATTAGCTTTTGAAAAGGGGTTTACTTTTTATAAAACAATATGTTGTTGCATGCGATGCGAATGAAATAAGAAAGTGTGAATAAGTATGTTGTAATAAAGGCACAAAATATCTAGCTCTCTGCTCTAAACGCACGGAGCATGTCTTAATACATTGTCGAGATATCCAATCTCCCTGAAGAATTTTTTTTGGTTATGATATAATTGATAATTTAAAAAATACAGATGTTTAAAACTGTTTCTACTCGAAGCGGCTTAATATCGGCGAAAATGATCGAAAGCGAACACCTACTACCACCATCCACACACCCCAGCCGCAGCAATCCGAATAATTAAATTAACCGCGCACATACACACACACATACTTAACGGCTGGTCCATGAAATTCCGAGTGACCACCGGAATTAGACTCTCTCCCCCACCCTCTGCCCTCTCGACTTTTTGTCATAAACTAATCCACTTCGCTCGCTCGCTAAACTCGGCGCGCGGAGCGGAATTCCGGTATCTTGGGGATTCAGCGCACGCTTTGCCGAGTCCATTATAGAGATTGCACGCGAGCGAACACGCCCGACCTTATAATACGCGCCGGAGTCGGCCATGCGCGAACTTCGCGGTGCGCATTGTTTCTCGCTTTTTGGGGCCTGGAAATCGTCGTCGAGGAGGAGGAGGAGGACGAGGGGCGAGGTGGAGAATTATCGGGTTGAATTTTTCGGATTTTGAGAGCTGCTGTAGCGAATTTCAAGCAGTGGCCCGATGGAGGATTCAGCGGATGGAAAGATTAAATGTACTTGAAAAGGGAAAATTCCTGAATTTAAAGTGAAATTATATTACACAGTTTATTTAAAAAGAATCCATTCCTTTTTTCAGCTATTGTAAATTACATCAGTTTGGAACATGCTTAAGTTTCGGTGCTGCATGTTACAGGATGACGAAACTGCCTATTAAATGAATTTGTTAGTAGCTTGTTTTCTTGCAAAGCGAAAGCAATTTCTCCAAGTAACTTTAATCTAAATTAATCGTACACATCATACACGTAGCGTATTACCATAAATTTCAATAATCCAGCTACCCCCGGCGCAGATTGATTAAAATCATCACTATACCACTGAACCTTACGTCACACCTCATCGGGACCCTCTCCTTATACATTATTCGGCTTGCCAACCTCCCAATACAAAATCACAGCTCCGATAATCACGCGCTGTACCTCCGAAAAATATCACCGACGCGCGCACGCATAATAAAACCGCAATTTCCGCGTAATTTATCCGTAGTCGTGCGATCGTGCGGGGCTCTAATTTTTTCATTTTTCCGTCGCCCGCCCCTGCGCCTGCATAAGTCACGCCAAAGGCTAATGGGGCAATAAAGCAGGGGCGTGTAAGGAAGCGAGGATGTATGTACTTCGCGGAGGGAGAGCGAAGAGAGATAGTAAATGAGCGCTATGGCGATGGGCGCGGTTTGTCACCGAACTGGTTTCGGTTGGGCGTCGTATAGGCTAAGAGAGAGAATTTAGATTGGTATCGTTATACGAAAGATTTTCGTTATTTTTAAGCATAACTTTTTAATAATGATTTGAAAAAAAGCACGCATTGGTATTTGTTAGTCGATTAAAGACTTTTTTTTTAAACTGGTAGATTAAAATGTAAATCGATGACGTTTTGGTAAATTGATCTTTTACAAATTTTTGGTCTTTTTTATTTCCAAAAAAAACCATATACTTTGATTAAATGTGTACTCGTTCTTAACATTTTTCAATTCCTACGAAATCCTATTAACTGCTGTTACCCTCTTCTTATCTCTGCAGAAAGCACCATCGATTCTCGTACAAAATACTCCGATCCTTCACTCGCGAAATCTTAAAAAATCACCGCGTACACGCGCTCTTCTTTAAAAATCCTCCTCTTTCTCTCGTTTTTCCCCTTCTTCCTCCTCCCCCTCCTCTCTCTTTTACTCTCTCTTTCTCTCCCTAAGAGATGTTCGAGGGTCGCGGAAATTAGAATAGCACCCCTCGCTGTCAGAAAAGTAAGACAAATTCCGTGTAATTTCGGCGCTTCTCCGTGGGAGCGCAAAAATAATGTCGCCCTAACCTCATTATTGGCTCGTGGGGGGGAGGCGAGCCTCTTTTTTCTTCATTTTCGCTCTCTATCCGTCTTCCGCGGCGCCGGGCCCAAGACTTTATTTTACACAGTGGCGGAGATAAGCTACTACTGCGGTCGGATTTGGTAATGGCTCACAGACTACGTGTATGGTGTATATAAGGATAAGCGGATGTTTATAAGGTTTAACGAGTGGATCTTGGTAGGTGAGATCGATGGTTAGATAATTAAATTATGTGGATGTCTAGAAAATGCTCTTACAGGTTCATTGAAATACTTCGAACATAGTGACTTTTCTGAAGATTGTTTGTACAAAATTTTCGTAATAATGCATGAATGTGCTCATATACTATAAGAAGTAATTTCTTGTATTTCTCATATCTAATCAATCCACTAAGCCACTCTATAATGAAAAATATTACTTTCATTAAAGTTATACGTCGCAGATCCTAGATATTATCGATGTTTAGTCTAATCTTTTTACTCAGCCCTAGACAAAACAGAATTATTGCGTGATTAATAGTTGTAATTTATTGCTAACATTTTTGCAACTGTCTATTACACAGACATTTTATAACAGATATGAAGGTTCTTTTTAAGATTTCATATAGAATATTCACTAATTTCATTGCTCTGATATGTTTAATGAATACAATTTCTTTATGATTTCGTCAAGAAATTATGGTTTTGATTGTATCTTAAATTAACAATATTAATGACGCATAATTTAAACTGATAATAATGTCACCTTTGGATTAATCTAAGAGGATTACAATTTAAACTTTCACTTATGATGGATGAAGAAAACTTGTTGTTGATATTGAAATTAAAAATTTTCCGGTATAGCTGACGATTAAAACTGATTAATTTACTTTTTCTCAGAAATCGCTTCTACATCCAATAGAAGTTAGTTCGCTTCTACATCCAATAAACTTTCCAGTTCACAGCATTATTTTTCCGCGAGATGCATCAGCGCCAATTATTGAAATTTCTCCCAGTTCGCCTTAATTAAAATAATTATCAATTTAAACAAAACCCCGGTACAACTCGCTCTCTCGGCCTCTCTCCTCTAGCATTTTTCCAGCCGCCTAACGAGCTACAAATAATTATACATCCACCTTTACAATAAATTATCAAAAAAGGCACGCCGAAACTTCCGATGCTAATTACTCCCCGGACGACAAAGAAACTTTTAATTATCGTGCCTATTTGTCATACACATTCCGGCGTTGCGGAAAAATTCGCTGGTGAAGAACAACTTTTTCAATACACGAGCAGGAGAGGATAGTGCTGTCAAAATCGGCGAAAGAAAGGCGGGAAATTGAAGCGGCGCTTCCAATTAAAAATTCCCTCTGCTTTCTCCAATTAGAGCGAAGTAATTCGCTGGCGCGTGCGCGGGGGTTGACGACCGGATTTCCGTTTGTTGCTCGCCGACGCGTCGATGCGATCGGCAGGCGTGGAAAATTTTTTCGGGAATAGAGTTCGCAGCTTTGATGGGCGAATAATTGCATTTTTTTTTTTCGAGATCCGGTTCGAGAGCTGGTCAAATGTTTTCGAGCGTGTGTCTCGATTGACGTTTCAGAGTAGTTTCGGGATGAAATTTGTAAATTTTCGTGTGCTCAGGATGCAAAACGTTTATTTTGAAGGATTTGAGTAGTTATACTTATCCTTATGGAGTCATTAGGCCAATCGGATTGTTCACTTACCTGTAACATAAAAATAATGCAACATGTGAAAATACTATTAGGTAGTTAATCCAATTTTAACTTTTTATATATTTTATGTCAAGATTGCACAATGAAATATTGTTATCAAATTGAAAAAAAATTGCATCCGTTCAACCCGGATGTTCAATACAGACTAAAATGATTAATAACAATAAAATGACATTTAATCCACGTCAATAAGAAATTTCACAGAAAAATCATCTATTTATCCAAAAGATATCTCATCTTTCCTCTATGCAAATTCTTTTTACCACCTTATCACGGATAAGAAATTGGGCAACGATAAGTATAAATACATATTCATACACTACGTTCCTTGTATTGAGTCACTCATACTCAGAACCTTGCAAGATGTGGAAGCTCGTTGGTACTCTCCTAGTACTATCATTGGCTCAGAGTAAGTGTTATTCTTCACCGCAGTATTTGTAAAATTCGACAGTTTTTATATTATTCATAATAAAATATAGAATTTTGAAATAAAGAATTGATTTTCTCTTATTATCAAAAATTCAAATAATGCGTGTTTTTGCAAACTCTATAGTCCTAGTATGAGTATAGAACTTTCAATTTTTTTCCTACAGCTTGGGCCCTGCCGACAGACCAAGACGCCAGTCTTACTCCTCTCATAACCAATGGCAATGATGCTCTGCCGGGCCAGTTTCCGCACCAGGCGTCCATCGTTGTGCGCATTCCGCTGCTCGGCGATAAGCTCCGTTGCTCTGGCTCAATCCTGAATGACCGCTGGATCCTCACTACGGCCGACTGCGCTCAAACCAAGGCTTTAATCGGCAAGGTGGTTGTTAAGGCTGGCCAGCAAAAGCGTGACCAAGACGGTGATGACGTGCAGACGCGCGAAATCGCGTTGGTCATCATACCCAGCGATGCTGAGATTGGGTGAGTATGATAGTATGATAAATTTGATAATGGCACTAATTTTTGTTTATTCAAGTGTATGAATTTAATTTTAAAGTACCGTGACGAATGTGGCGATAATTTCTCAATTTTACACTTTAAAAATGCTCATCATGTAAATCATTTCCGAAAGCTTTCAAAAAGCAAAGTCTAATTCAGATGACTTTGAATCCATTCCAGCCTACCCCTGTTGATCAGACAAAACGACATCGGTCTGATCAAGCTATCCAGACCTCTGAAGCTCAACAAGCGCGTACAGCCGGTGAAGCTGCCACAGAAAAACAATAAGCCCAAGGGCAGCGCCTTGGTCAGCGGTTTCGGAGCCAAGTCACTCATAGTCGTGCCTCAGCTACCGAAGACGCTTCAGTGGGCAAATGTTACCATCATTAGCGAGGACACCTGCAAGGACGCGCTTCGCTCGATCTCTGTCATCAACAAGGATAAGCTGACGAAGAAGCAGCTCTGTACTGGCCCGTTGGATGGCACAGTGACTGCGTGTATTGTGAGTGCTTTGTATATGTTTCGATTTTGCCGTAACGAATGCGGAATCCTACTAACGATTGTATTAACATTTATTTTTACTTCTAGGGAGACTCCGGTGACCCATTAATCCAGAGGAACCAGAGGAACAATAAGACCGAGGTAATTCAAATCGGTGTTCTCTCATGGGGAGCACTTCCATGTGGCAAACGCGGTTCACCAATTGTCTACACTAGTGTTTCTTCATACGTTGAGTGGATCAAGAAGAGAATCAGCGAGAACTAGTTTCATTATATTCTGAATTTAAATTAAGTTGATTATGTATTTGAAGTTAAGAGTTTTTAGTATGTAGTTCAAATTGTAGATATCGATATTAAATATAATTATCATTTGCAAAAAATAATTTGACCTTTTTTAATGACCTTTTCATCTTCCTTACCAAACATCAAGTTGATTATACACCGAGGAAAAACATATTGGTGGATGTTACTACCTATATTGTATAGTAACATTGACTACAGTTATTAACCATCATTTCTGGTATAATTAACTATAATATGCTAATAATGAATATATTAGCTTAGTTAAATAACTTTGAATTATAACTTTGAATTATAGTAAATGTAATATTGTTAAGAAAGCCATATTTTAATTTTGCATATTCTATATGAAAAATTTTTAAAATATAGTAATCAATAGCATATTTTATAAGGATCTTGATCATAATCTTGTTTAAATATATTGAGTAACGAAAATTCTTTTACTATATTATATTGAATATTTTTATAACAATGTGGTATGATTATTTTAGACCTTGCGCGATTAAAATATTAATTAGTAATTTGAACAAGATTTATAAAATTAAACAATTAGGTGTTTAATCTGAATCAGAAAGATGAAAGTAATGATGACGAAAATAATAATCGATAAAGCCGACATTATTCAAATAATATGATAAGATATGACATAAAAGTAATACGTGAATGGAATTTAAAAATTAAGCATCAAATGACAATGCAGTATATATGATTAATTTTAAGTACCAATTAATAATTTTTTTCATTTTTCAAGTACGTATTTGTAGATACGACGGGCATCATACGAAAATCAGTTTTTGAAACAATTTATGTATTTGTTGAGAATTAGAAATACTAAATTTATTGTAGAGCATAATAGTACATTATGGACAATAGTACATTTATTCCCACAAATGCGGGAATTAAGAAAAGGGGGAATTAGACACGTTTTTGTCCCGGTTTTCAGGCTATAAAGTGCCCATTATAGTGGAGATGGGAATGAAATATTTAATAACATTATTGTTATAGATAGAACAGAAAAAAGTAGTATAAATTGTTACGAAAATGTGGATTTCTAACTAAATACTGCATAATACATTATGAAGATAACTGAACGATTGTATTTTCATAAAAGTCAGAGTATGGACGGGAAAAATTTCTGGAATAACAATTATTAATCATACGATTCAATCTAATAAATAAGCGAAGGTTATTTCAGAAAGTACAAGAGATTGATAACATTTGAAATTTAGATAAATAATATATTGTAAATATTTTGGAAGGAAGTTCATGAAGGTGACCTACTCAACAATTTAACACGTGGAGTTGGTCATATTATCAAAGAATTTTAAGTACAGCATGAAATGCCGAATGGATTATTAGTCTCAGACAAACGTGAAAGTCTTTTAATCTACATTTCATTATACTCAGGAGTAAATGATTCAGCGCACATATTAATATCACCGCTTATCATAATTATTGCAATAGGATGTATGATATAAAAGTACAAAGTTCACTTTACAGGAGAAAGTCATTATGCATTTGTAGTATCTTTTTATAAAGTAGATTATCAATATATAAATGCACCACACTTAAGATATGAAGGTCTAACTAGTATATATTTTGTATGAGTTCAAATGTGTTCTATATTACTAAAATAGAATGAATTAGTATTATCTAACGCTAATTTAAAAAATTAATTTTTTCACACTCCGTGTGCAAAGTGTCCACTTTGCGCACGCTTGCCTTCGCAAGCGCATAGAAAAACGGCTTTTTGCGCACGCCGTGTTAAAAAATAATGTTCGATACACGTGCGAAAAATGATTCTCGCACTTGTATCGAAAATAACTATT
>UXGD01001822.1:0-30863 GCA_900474315.1 Torymus auratus
CGGCAAAAAAGTTTTGTCAAAGTGATCTTCCAAAGTAGCTCCTGAGAAATCTCTCTTGAATATTGTATCATCCTTATCCTAGTAAATTAAACCACGGGGATAGTATTTTCTTAAGAATCCGTACTTTCCATTCGCGGCCAATAAGATAATGATTCCAGGATTAAATAAGGCTTCTTTGCGTTTTTCTTCCTCCGTCATGTTCCGAAGTCTTTCAAGTTCCAAGCGTTCTTTCTCAGCTAATTCTCGTTCATACGGTAATTCATCATTTTCATTCTCTGTATTAACGTCGTTAAAGTTTCCTTCTTTTTCATAAATACTCCTCCTAACTTGAGTTTCTTTTCTTGTAGATTCTTCCACCAATCCGAATGTCTGTCTTTTCCTTTCCTCTACTAATTTCTTTGCTTCTATTTTCGTTTGTTTTGCCTTTTGAGCTTCTTCTTCTTTTTCTATAATTGTTATCCTGTCCCAGATTCGCTGTTTAATAATCTCTCTTCTCCTTTCAATGTTTTCACTAGGAAGTTCTTCTTCATCTGAAGATAAAGGACTATCTAGTTTTCTACGTTTTCTCAGTTGTTCACTCATTTCGTCCTCGTCCGAATCTTCAAATTTTGGACTATATCTTCTTTGAATGTTTTCATTAAGAAGTTCTTCTTCATCTGAAGATAAAGGACTATCTAGTTTTCTCAGTTGTTCACTCATTTCGTCCTCGTCCGAATCTTCAAATTTTTGACTATATCTTCTTTTAGTCTCTGGTACTCCAGACATCTCTGGCTGTAGAATTGTAAAGTGTTGACTGAAAATCGAGAGTAGACTGACTGTGGTGAGCTCTAATATCTGAGCTTATATAGTCGACGGCTCATGAGCAACCCCGCTTTCTCCTAAACGTTGAGCTAGGTTATACCTATAGTGAACGCTATTGGCCAGAAATTTTGACCAATTCTTATTCAAATTCGAATGCTACGATTCGTTAATTACGTCCTTATATTCAAAAACAGTATAACTTATTCAATAAACAATAAGCAACTAAAATTATGATTTTAATATTAGATTTAAGACAAACCATCTTTTTTAATATAATGGATTTTCTAAAATAAATAATTGTTCATACATGAATTGTACAAGAACATCAAGTAGGCGGAGTTAATATAGATTAACTGAAATATTAACTAAAATAAAAATAATATTAATTTTAACTCGAAAAATAATTAATGTAAAAGATAAAATAAAAATCATTCCTTTGGGATTATTGTCATGTTATACTCCGTTTATAAATGAAAGTTATTATTATTGCTAATTAATAAAGTTTTAATCGTAACCTTTCAAATATTATCAGTACAGTCTTACAAGGAGAGTGTTTGACCTCCGGGAAACGGATTTCAGTGGGTATTGGAGAGTCGATTTCTGGTACCTAAAAATGAAGCCCAGTACTCACATTTTCGTCCAATGGGCCCTTTTTCTTAAGATATGAGCAATTTAGTCTCAAGTAAAATGATGTATCTTCTATTGAGTGTCACATTGTAAATATTTAAGATACAAAAACAAGGAAGAAAAATTATAAAAGTAGGCAGGGAAAAAATTTAATTTAATCTGTGATTCATTAAAAAATATTGATTTTTGAGGAAGTTACAAGCAATCAAAGCTATCTTTTCTCTTCTATATATATAACTACACGTGCAGCTAGACAGGTCAAAAAGATTTAAAAATCTGTACAGATGCTTGGAATTTTCTTTCTAGGCGCTCATTTATAAGGGTTTTCCCCATGTAAATGTTTTGGGTTTCTCTACTTTGAGTTTATTGCCGACGTCACTTATCAATTTTATTGATTTTATTTTATCTAGGTAGAGAGATCGGAACTGGAACTGTGGCCGGTCCAGAACACGTGTAAATTGCCACCTGCGAATGCGATAAGGTTAAATCATATCTCAACTGCTGTATTTCTCAGTTCATTTATTCAACGCTAATACAAATCACAACAATATTTGATTTTGTATCTGATACCTATTATCAAATTACCGATATATTAGAAGAAACAAGTATTTCTGTTTATTCTTTAAAATAAAATAGTATTATATGTAACAAAAGATTGAGTATAAAGACTTATTATAAAACTTAAATTAAAGACAATACGGATAAGTATCGACGAAAAGAACCCATTGTTGTAGGAATTAAATTTTTTTTGCCTATTTGGATCGATCCACTCTGTAGGGATCTATCCACTCTTTTTTTACTCTAAAACACAAAATCTTTCTCTAATTCCTCTTTTTTCGTACAACACTACTTTTTTCTGAGAAAAACGGGAAACAAATTTTTCCTAGTGAGTGACAAAGAGAGAGAGAGAGAGAGAGAAAGAGAGAGCGAGAGAGAGCGAGAGAGAGAGAGCGAGAGCGAGAGAGAGAGACATGCCTGTGCGAAAATCGATTACTTAGCACACTCGATTATCGAAAGCGTCACCTATACACACAGCGCAGCCTCGTGCCTGCGCGATTGGTCCTCGTGGCGGTGGCGGCGCTCATTCAATTTCATTTCTCGTCAACGTGTGCGCGCGCGAGGCAAAAGAGTTTAGGGAACGCTAAAGGAATTGCAGAATGTATGTTTGCAGCGAGCCCACCGTAATCGACCGGGACGCAATCTGTCAGCTCGAGGACTAACTACAGAGCTGACGAGTGCGTTTCATACGTCAATCAAGAAATTTCTTTCGTTCTTTGTCTCTTTTGTATCTTAATATTGTTATAATTCGTTGCGTTCTGTTCCATTAAAATACAATTTTTCGAAACTTTTGCACAATGAATTTGTGACTATGTTAATTAATAATAAGTTATATAATATTATTATTTAATTTTTGTATCATTACTGTACTTATGATTTTTTTCATTATACTTTGGATTGAGGTCTTTGCAATTAATAACGTGATTCGAATTTCGATTACACCAAGCTAGCTATGTGTATAATACAGCTAGCTCCTATTATGATTTGGCTAACTAGCAATTCAATTAAATACAGTGATCAAGCTGCGGAAAAGAAAACGAGAAGTCTATTACGTAGAACGGCTCTGAAAGGCCATTATATTCACGCAAGATTTTGCACAAAATAAGAGCGAAGGAGAAAGAGAGGAAGAGGAGAGCATTAGCAGGTAAGTTGGAGTGGGAAGCGGAAGTAGCTCAAGCCAGAATAGAAGTTAACGTACTACTTGGAAAAAAGTGACTAATCTATTTCCTTCGCCAATCGCTTCGTCATGTCATGATTTTAGTTTTTTGCATTCTACGGAATGACTAACCATTAACCGCGGGCAATCAATCACTGCTCCTAGTGCTGTGCTTGCCGCGATATCATTGCGTGAGTTTCATCGCGTGTGCTTCGTAAATATATTTGAATAGACTCGGTATTAGTGGCAAATTATAGGTAATTAAGTAAATTGTTTTGGGCGCTATATTATTACCTCTAATCAAAATTAAATCCGCACTTCAATTTATATTCTCATTGTTTCATTTTAGTCTATATTCGTTGCACTTCTCGCGATAACATACTTGCACGCGGCATTCATAAAACTTTTTCCTATTTCCTGATAAAAGAAACAATTTCGGGGGCAAAAAAAAGAGTATGGAGAAGCTTAAAAAGAATCGAAAACGAACTGCGTGAGAGTCGCTTTGAATTTGGCGAATCCGGAGGACGCATCACACCAATCATTGAAAATTGCATGCCTGCGCGTTCGCGCGATAACGGTAACGACAATTCGAAGATAGTTGGCGAGTATCGATCGTCACCACTGATTCGCTATCTCTCGCGCGCGAGTATGCGTACTACTCGCGTGTCGGTATGCACAACCCCGGTGGCATAAATCAACCACTGTAGTGTGCGTAACGCGCGCGTATCCGTGTGTTTGTGTGTATGTGTGTGTCCGTGTGTATGCGCGCGCCTTTTTTATCGGGCAGCAGCGACGAGTGAGCATCAATCACCATAACACCGCTGGCTCGCACTCGCGATAATTCCTTGTCAATGATCGTTATCCGCGTAGGCACATCAGCGCTCGGATTTCCGCTGCTCGTGTTGCTTGAAAGGAAAAACCGAGCTGTGCTCTCTGTCTTTCTCTCTCTCTCTTTCCATTCGCGTGAGTTCGGCTGGAACGACTCGACGAAAAGAGTGCGCGGGTTCTGATCAGTCACGTTGCTTGATGAATATTGAGCTACTGCAGTTTTTGTTTCACTTTGTCGAAAATAATGCATGAAAGATCAAAATGGTGAAAATATTATATCGATATGTTGCAGATTAGTTCATGTAGCAGATGAATTTCTTCTCAACATTCGTTTACTGCATGTATTCACCGATATTATAAAATGTGAATTAATATATACTCTTCAATTATTCAATTAAGAAAGTTGCAAGCGTAAAAAGACAGCCGAGTTAGATGCATCTTATGCCTATATACATTCATTTGAATTTGAATAAAAATGACGTCACGAAATGATGCGTCAAGCATATATCTGCATGTACGATATAGGATGCGTTAATAGTCCGGCTACATCGTAAAAACTTCCCCGGTAAAATGGCTTTCTCATCTGTCTACGTAGTGCGTTATAGTCCTCCGGTGACATTTAGGAGGCCCTGTAAATCAATTACACCCTTAAAAAGGACGCAAGATAAACGGGAGCATTCCGGTCTCGTGCTCTAATGATGTAATGATTATTACTGCAGGGGTTGGCGCGTGATGCAGTCCGTGACGCAGAGAGAGAGAGAGAGAGTGGCCAATGATTATTAGCGTGTAAAATTCGAAGTTTACGACGTCGAGTATAATGGTCTTTTGATTTATATCGAGCTTGCGCTTATTTTGCAGAACACGCTAGTTGGATTTTCAAAATTTTCTTACATGTATAAACATGTTTTTCCTTATTTAATTTGTTTCTCCTGTCATAAAAAGGATTGGCCGAAATTCGTGAAATTTAAGAAAACCTGTTCTTTTTTCGTTTATTATATATACTTATTAGTTTATTAAAAGTAACCTTCGAGATAGAGATTTAACAATATTACAGAAAAATGTTTTAGTGTGATTGGGGAGATTAATTAAAAACGAAAAATATTAGCCTGCATACTAGCACTTGCATTCTTATCTAATACCGAGCTCGTGTCATCTGCAGGGATGAAAGGCATTCGACAGCATAACTCACTGCAGCAGCAGCAGCAGCAGCAAAAAAAACTAATTCGGCCATTCCGGTATTTTTGCCGTCCGAGTTTCATGAATAACTCATTACGCCGTCAACGGGGAGGTATAAAAAAAACGCGATATACGCGCGCGCGTATCACACTCGTAACGTACGAGCGCGAGCTGCTATATGTACGCTCGTGCGCGCCCTTCGCCACGCGCACTTTCGGATCGCCCGTCTCCCTCTTGCTCGCTCTCTCCCTTTCTCTCTCCCTCTCTCCCCCACTCTTCCTCCCTCTTTCTTTTGCGTTTTACGAACGAAAATAGAGGACGACCTTTTACGAGATGTCGTTACCAGCACTGCTAAACAAATTAGACCGTAAAAAGGAAGGGTAACCAGCGTCCAGAGGAGGAAGAAAAAGGGGTGCGTGCTGCTGCTGCTGTCGGTCGGTGAGTATTTCGCTCTTCTCATCTTCCCTCTTTATTTTTTTAAATCTCTCTTTTACTGGCCCTTTCTCTACATGGATTTTTCCTTGGAGTGCATCTAAAATGGATAATTTTTTATGCGCCCGGAACGAATGACGAGATGGTATTATATTGCTTGATAAGGTACGCAAAATTGCGGTTCTTTTAGATTATACTTTTAATAAAAATAAAGAAATGTATTGCGTATAATTAAAATATTTCGTATTAATTTAAATTTAAAATTTTTTTAAATATTTACTTTCATAATTAATCACTAGATTTCAACTGGAACGGTTAGATTGAAGTTGGAATGATTTAGTGGGAAGAGGAAATTACTAAATGAAAATTTCCAGAGGAAACGGCTTACAGAAAGGACGGACGGACTAATTTTGAGGAGAGTAAGTCGCAGTATGATAGCCTATGATCAGTCCTTTCAATTACATCCGAAACCCTCGCAGCAGGACTTCAGAGAGTTTCATTTATAACCACGTCATTAGCTACTAATCACGAACTTCTCAATTTATGTGGTATTTGAGAAACCCAACATGAATAACAGATTCTGAATTTTCTCTAATGTAAATTAAAGTCGATTTATTTTCAAAAAATATAGAATAAAAATAAAAGTTTGCTATTGAATCAAAGCAACATTTCCTTCTTATTTCTTAATTGTAAATTGTGTTGAATTTAAGTGTGTTTAAATAAGTATATAAATATTCTGAATTTCGTGAAATCTAATTTATTCTAAAAGATTCTTACGCCCATGCTGAATATTTTAATCCAATATCTTTTGAAGTCATAAAAATAAAGTAGATGCGAAAAACAGATTTTTTCACCGTGTAAAATGCTCCCTTCTCACTTTCAACGCTATCACATCAAAATAATGTCTTCTCCGAATCTTCTTGACACGAAAACCCTCGCAATTTACGACCGTGATGACGCGCGTGAATCATCGACAAGTGCCATCCGCGCGAGATAAATAAAAAATAAAAAGCCGAGACCTCTAAACTTCGCACCCTCTTCCTTTTCCGGGCCATTTCCAATCGTGAAAAAGTCTCGGCAGGAGCGCGTCATGTACTACACACCCCATGAGCTGTAACTCGTCTGCCGATTATTGTCGAAACACGCGAAGCGTGGACCCCCGCCCGCGAAGATGATTCACAAAGACGCCCGGGGTGCGGATAAAGTACACGGCGAGGGAGACTCGAACTTTATACCTGACGTAAATCACGTATTAAATTGCACGGGCTCGTGTCTAACTTGACTATACATATATATATTCGCGCACGGTCTAGTAGCTTTCACTCAAGGCTTCACTCGACTCTTATTCTAAACTTTTCAGCGCCTCCTTTGTGCGCGGTATGATTTAACGTTTCCTAAACTGTGAGGGGCTTCGTTGGAACTTATTATACCATTAAATAATATTTTGAAGCATTTATCAGACGTTAAAAGTATCGTGGGGGCGACGCTTGAGGTATCTAAATCATTCGATATATATATATCTTTACAAATCTCCTTTTGCCTTCAAGTTTAGAAATATAGGTTTACTTAAAATATTACTTTTCAATGCATGATATAAGACATTTCGAAATTAAATTTTTTTCATGTTCTATTTTGTGTATCTTGAAATTTGATATCGATATCATCTTTAGTATCTGAGTTATCGTATATTGGAGTCTCGAAAACAGCAGGATATATCAACATCTGATTTTCGAAAAATGTTCACTTCGACAGATCTTTCTCTTTGAGAAACTAAGTCTGAAAATCTAAAGTCAACCTAAATAACGAGTACTTTAATGGGCGTAAAAAAGGAGCTGGTAAACAAGGAGCCATTGCCGTGGTCTTGTAGTAATTCGTTTGCGGCCAAAGTGGTAAACGCAAGGGATCAACACACAGCACGGGAAAACGCACATCTGCGTCTTATATTCTCTATCTCTCTCGCTTCCATCTTATAGCTCTGTGCGCGGCAGAGCGCACGCACACAAGACGCGCCGAAATTTCCAAAATCCACCCTCGAGACCACGATACACGACTATACGCGGCGCCGTGAAATGAACCGCAGCGGTTTGCTTCTACCGCCTTAAATGGTTGTTTGGATTAATTCCATTGTCGAAGCATTTGAGTGAGTATACGACAAATGTCTCCGTTAATCATACGAAGTTATGTTTTTTAAGAATTATTTTTTTAAAAGAATGATAGTACATACTATCAAAATATCCTATCCAGTTTTTACTAAGAACACTACACAAATTTCTCTTTGAAATTAGGAATCATGATTAAACAATCTGTCAATATTAATTTACTTTGATATTTACCTGAAAGCAAATAATTTGTAAAATAATATGTATACTTTACTAGTTTCGAAAGCAAACATTGAGCTATATTTGCTGGACGCTTTGAGTAACTTATTGCTTATTGGAGTATTGCATTATCAACATGATGCTAGTCTACGCTAACGAAGTTGCCAGAGGTAATAAATTTACATTACAATCACTATAATTTGTTCATATTCATATTTGATATATGTAAGTAGTAAAACTTTTGTTTCACTATTCAAATAGTTTACTGTGTGTTACGTATAACTGTTTATAAATAAACCATGTAAATAATTTATTTTAATTTAACTAACAAGGAGAGTGCGTAACCTTTGAGTCACGGATTTGTACCAAATTGGAAGATCGGGTTTTAGAGTAAAAAAAAATATTGAACCACTGTTCCAGGTTTTATTCTCATAAGCTCCTTTACTCAAGATATGTGCCATGTTATTTTAAAAATGCGTTATTTTATTAAAAAATAATGTCTCTTCTATTGCATGTAACTCTGCAAGTATTCCCGTTACGAAAATGAGCAAACCAAATTCTAAAAGACGGCAGAAAAAGCTTTATTTTGAGCACTGTCTCATCTAAAAATATCGATAAAATATTGATGGCCGGAAGTAGTGGCTCATTTAAAAACTTGATGTGATTGGTTATTTGAAAAAAGCGCGAATATTTGAATTTCTTTTAAATTGAAAATGTGCTTGATTAAAATTTTGAATCTCGTGTACTTATAGAATTACTAAATATTTAAAATAGAATAAAAATATTTGATCTTTTGCTTAAAAAATGCATCTAATTATCTTATCATTTAAAATAATTAAAACTACATCATATTGGAAAATAGCGATCACAACGTCAAAAACAAAATAGTACGCGCGAAGCGCGTTTGAATTTTGCTAGTAGCGTAAAAAAATCATTGAAAAAAAAACCCCCTTAAAATCCTTTAAAAAGGGGAAATTTTCAATCTTTGATTTCTTATAACTTACTGAAAAATCGATATTTTTGGATGAGGCAGTACTCAAAATAAAGCTTGTTCTGCCTAGTTTTAAAATTTTTGTTTGCTTATGTTTGTAAGGGGAATACTTACAAAATTACATACAATAGAAGAGGTATAATTTTTTAACAAAATAACGCATTTTTAAGATAACATGGCACATATCTCGAGTAAAGAGGCTTATGAGAATCAATCCTGAAATAGGGGTTCAATATTTTTTACTCCAAAATACGACCTTAATTTTGTACAAAGCCATGACCCAAAGGTCACGCATTCTCCTTGTAAGTTATGCGTATAAATAATGTATTCTCTATATCAATTTTCAAAGCGCACGGTACAATTTATAATATGTATTTTCAGAATGACTTTTAAAATAAATTTCACATGTTAATTTTACGCCATTTAATAACTAACTAATTCGATACCTTACCATTTCCCAATATAAATATGTAACGTATTAAGACTAATTTCTTCGATTATATTACCCTCAAATAATTAACAATGCATGCTAAAACCGTCGCAGCGGAGCCTCATAACTGGAAAGAGAGGAGCAACAAAGGAGAGAAAACGCGAGTCGGAGACAGCTCAAGGACTCTTAATCAATCTTAAGCCAATGGACGGACGAACAAACCACATAGCTACTCGCAAATTAATTGTCTACTCGGGACTCGGAAAGCAGCGCCGAGCGAGCGTAACTACCTAAATAGTGTATGCGAGCGCCGTGCACTGATGGACCCACCTGCCGCTGCTCAACTTCAAACTCAGCCAATTTCGACCGTGTCTACTGCGTTTACCCCGCCGCATGCGGCTATACCTATCCTCTCCACTCGTTCTGCTACCATTACCCACTGTTTGTCCCGATGTCTTACTTTGCTCCTTACAAAGCAATCGCGGCGTGTTTCATTGAGCTAATGAATTGCGCTATGATTCTTGCGCTCTTGTATAGTGTGTAAGAACTAACGGTTGATATTACAATTAACATATGTGTGTGTACAAAAATGTGCTTTGTTTTCGACAAACATTTGTATTCATTTTTTATATCTATTTTGAACAAAATAAAATGTAATTGCAATTCTGAAAAATTATCGTAACACTACGCGTGCATTTTTATTGAAATCCGACAGGTTAAAAGCAATTAGAATACTGTTTAAAATTTTGATATCTTATTTGTGGTTAAATTACGTAGACGTGCAGATAATTCATAAATTTCAATGAAATATCCATTACATTTTCAACTCTATCGAGCAAATAGAACTCAATTCACGATAATTTGATTCTTCGAAAATCCATTTCTCTTATAAAAGGAATATGTCGAAAACAGAATAGGATTATCCTCCCTACAATTGGCATTTTGGATGTCAAATTTCCATTATCGAGCTGTCGATTCGCTAGCGAATAATAGACCTTTATACTGAAATGACATACTTCGAATGGTTAGTTTAGAACACTTTTTTCCGATTTTTTTATGGCAATGGATATGAACAAAGAAGTATTGATTACAGACGTGGTCTAACGGTATTCTATATTGATGATCCCACAAAAAGGAATATTGATTTTCTCATCGCCAAATTGAAATATCGGTAGACCGAATAGTGAAGTAAGCGCTGGCAATGGTTCAGCATTGATATCAGTTAGTTATTAATCCAACGAAGATATCCTGTAGAATATAAATAAAGTTCCAATATTCAGTCCATTTAAGCTAGTACTGCACGGGAGTAAGAGAGCATATGATATTTCTGTAATTATTATCTTGCTCTCGTAAATTCTTGAAAATTTCTCTCCTTCGTCTTCCCAATCAATCTGAAAAGTACACGGAGAAAAAAATAGTTCCTAATAAATACTCGATTCTCAAGAATCGAGTGCTTTATTAGCATCGATTCTTGAGAATCGATTCTTTTTGGCAGAATCGCCCATCCTTAAATCATAGTGAAAAATAGTCGCCATAACCTCAAAAACAAAATTGTACGCGCGAAGCGCGTTTGAATTTTGCTAGTAACATTAAAAGATGAAATGTATTTTTTTTATATTACTTAATACCTTTTGTCAGGTGACCATTCTATGCATTGTATACTTAAACAAAAATTTTAAAATAATTGATTGAAACCTTGGAGGTAAGTGGATTCATGCATTCGATATTATGCATTAACATTTAATACGGCTATAAGGCGCATCCGTTATTTTAGTACTAGGCGATCAGCGCATAATCATAGAAAAATATAAATTTGATAGGGTAGTCGTGCGGCAGTAAGCTCTACGGGATCGTTTGGGTTTATCGCCTCGGAAAACTTAACGACGGGGGTGCGCTAGCTTCAAGAAACATACCAAGCTCATCATCCTTTCCAAACATGCTTACGCCGTGGAACAACATACGACTTAAAATTCTAACACTCCGCCTGTTATTTCAGTAAACTTTCATAGTAAAGTAAAAAAAAAAAAAAAAAAAAAAAAAAATACAAAATTGTATTGTGATCCGCTGTTGAAAGGTTGATAGTATTTGTCAATAAAAATTATCATATCAAAACAAACTTTCTTTGTATTTACAACATTAAAATGTATATATTTTAATAATATAATGATATAATGAAAGATTTTCTTAAAATGACAAAGCTTGATACTTAATCTTAATCTATCTTAATTTTTAAGAGATTTAGAAACAAGAGCAGAAACATAAAAAGGAGAATATCGCGACAGGAAAAGGTAAAAAATATAGCGCAATGCAACAGTTGCGCTCGATCAGTCCAGTATGAAATTGGCATCGGATCTCTCGCTCGCACTTGCACCTACACTCCTAGGTATATAGACGCTCTGGTGAGGAGAAGTTGTCGACGTAGACAACCATTTCCCGCGAGTTCACCCGACATGGTCCAGTCGCGCACTACGCTCCCTTTCTCCTTTGCGCACTTCTGACGGGCAAAGTTTCTTGCCTCGCGTATATAGCCTCGTCGCGCCGACGTTGCTGCCGCCTTTCTCTACAGGCGTCGCGCGAGACGGACAAGTTTACGAATTTTAACGCCCGGCAATAATTACTTCTGCAATTTCATTTCGAAAGAGAGCGCGCTAATAAAGCAGAGTGAAAGTTGACAGTGATAATAACCCTTATTTGAATTACGGAAAGGTAACGTTCATTTTCGCTTTCTGCTGACATCACTCTGCGTTATTTATTTTTCGATTTGTTCAGTCAATAATTTATGCTACAGAAGATTGCTTTGATATTGCATTATGTTAACGAAATATTTTTTAATATGTAAAGTTTACTAAACTATATTTAATTAATTTTCGCTTTTTACTGCAGCTTTTTAATTACTACTTAGATGTGAAGAAACTATAATAATTAATAAACACAACGGATATTTTCTGATTAGTAGAATTGAAATATATGTATATATATCAAGCTTATTACTGGTATCTCCGGAACGATCTCATAGAGCGCAAAATAGACGTGGACTGCGAGGTAACGCGAGCACCAAGTCGCTGAGGAGAAAGAAAAGGTAAGAAAACGGAAGGCGAAAAGCGCAACGCGCAGAGAAGCTTCATCTCTCCGCGTTTCCGCAGGCACGTATGACTTAAAGGAAGAGCCTTATCCTTGTCATCAGAGAATCTACATAAAGCTGTAAAAAGATAGCCTGCCGGCTGTCTCCCGTCGGCCGGGAGGAGGGATAAAGAGACGCCATGCGTCTTTGTGCTTAATAGAGGCGAGGCGCCCGCATACTTCGATGTTCCTACTCCTCCTCCTCTTCTTCCTCACTCCTCCGCGATCAATATATAATACTCACTTAAGCCTGCCTACTTCACGCCTCTTCCTTATTCAGTTTTTTTACTTGGATTCGATTTGCTCTTTGAAGCGCCTTTTCCTCCACTCGTCGGCTGCTCGCTCGCGCTTCCCTCCTTTTATTAATCCCTGCCTTTTCCGTGCTTTCAAGCGATTTGCCCGGTGTATAGATATACTTTGGATTATCGAAAATTTTTTTATCTCCAGCTGGCTGAAGCAAACTTCACTTCGCATCAAAGGCTTATCGGTATTTTTTTGTTGTTGCAACTACAAGAACGTTTTAAAAACATAACATTTTACTTTTAAATGCGCAGTAGCCTGATCTCATAAAAGAAAATATAAATATTCTTTAATGAAATAATAAAGTTACGTTGTGTATAAATTTTTCTCGGATTGACAAGTGCATGAATTTTTCTTATTTAAATTACATATAATGTTTTCGCTAAAACGAAAAATTCAATCCTAACTGAAACCCATATTCCATGATATTGGGATTCTGTCTCTTCTTATACTTGATTGAAAATATACTGAAAGAGGAATCGTTTACATGTATAATTAACATCTAATTTTCAACCTTCATTGCAGCAGAAATATTTTGTCAGGTTCACGCTTGAAGTTAAAAATCAAGATTGTGAAATTGCGATGTGACTTATGCGACCAAAAGCCTTCCGCAATTAATCATCATTTTAAGAACTTTTTTCTTGTAAAACTAATCTACGTAACTCATTTCGCCTCAGCTTAATATGCGACGTGGGCTCGTCGAAGGACGGCCAACATGAAAATTGCGAACTATATTGACTCGGCAGCAGTTTGGAGTTTGAGCGATGGCCAGTTATAGATGTGCAGCGATCGCGCGAACTCGAGGCAAGCATGATCCCCGCCCATTTCTGACTAATCATCGACGTGCTCGGAGTATGCAGTGTGTGCTTTACTCCAGAACAAACTCTTAACTATTTCATGGAGTGTGCTGCAGCTCAGCTAAAATTTCGTGTCCGTTTGGTCGCCGAACTTTAGACATTTTTTTTTTTCATCCGCGCAGATATTTATACTATACAAAATCATTTTCGGATTAGAGAAGGAAATAGAATAGAAAAATTCGCTTTATGAACCTACTATAAAATTTAAAGACTTTCTTTAACGGGAGACTTTACAGGTGCGTAAAGTTTGGAATCAATTTTCACGGAAAGTTTGAGAACAGAGTTCTTTACAAGGTTTAATTAATATTATAATTTGAAAACTTGCGGCATCTAAGTTTTTGTCCCAAACTTCTAAATGACCTCATTTGCATCGTAATGCTAAAACAAATAAAACATGATATTCGAATTATAAACTAGGTTTTGCTCGCTTTTCGTCGCTTTGCAGCTTTAACGACAGCAAAACGCCGAGGCAAAAAATATAATCAACTTCTTTTCCCATCGTTTTATTATAAAAAGAATTTTGTCTTACTATTAAATATTTAGCTCTGGCGCCCGTATCATAGTTTACTTCAACAACACTACAAATAATGCCAAATGGAGCATTTTACAATGGTACCTCGTGAACCTACTTCACTCATGCGAGGCATTATTCACTGCAAGAATTGATCCACGTCTCATTCAACGAATAAGCATCCGAACAAAGCATAGCTTCCACGTGTGCGCGCGTCCTACATTCAATTCGCATCCAAGCCATATCCCCGGATTCATGGCACGGCGCAGCGTCGCGCCGTCTCCTTATAATCTCCGTCCGAGAGTACACACGACGTTACCCACAGAAATATATAACCTCCATGACTTTACGAGACGCGGGCAGGCCAAGATCTGCTCGGTCCGCGGATGCTAGATGAGAGAGTAACGATCGCGCGCCGCGTTATCTCCGAGACGACGACGACGCTCGCGGCAATTTCGTCGCTTGGCAGTGGCGCTCGCTCGCGCGGCCTACGGCGCGCACGATAAATATGGTCGGGGTAATAAAATTCATTGGCCCCGAAGTCGAGAGGGCGCAGAAGCTACCGTGCAAGAAAGAGAGAGAGAGAGAGCATCTTTGCCGACGCGGCACTTTTCCTCGCCTGCGGGCCTCACTTTTTCGCCTAGGCGCGTTGCGCTGCAGCGTTATACACGTCGCGGTCGGTGAGTTATTCCATGAGGCGCTCACGGTAACCGATCTTTAGCTGATCTGCGACAGTGTGCAGTTCTAAGAGCGCGAGAAATAGAGGGAGAGGAAGCGCTTTATGGGGTGGATAAATGGGCCAAGATTCTCATCTATGAACTGTCTTTGGTAGATAACCTGGCGTTGCAAGCGATCTTTTCATTATAATCCGTTTCAAGGATTTTAATGTCCCCGGCAGTCTTCGGTCTCAAGTATTATTACCTTTCTGCAATCTAATTGTTTAAATTAACTTTTCAAAGGTATTTCATATACGTGTTACTGGAAAAGGTTATAGAGTATACAAAACTCGGGTAAACAAGGAGAAGCAAAAAATATCATTCCTCATATATGAAAACAAATTTCTAGGAACATATCGATCCTAAAAAGTATAAAACAGTGATGTTATGAAAGTCGAAAGATTATTGCATCCAGGAAAAATATTGAGAAAGCAGTATGCAAAGCCCATCCGATTAAAAATCCCCTTCGTTACGAATATAAGCTTTCCACTTCCAATATCGCCGAACGCATCGCGGCGTCCGCCTTTAGCGCGGATAATTTTTCATATAACTCGTACACCGCGCTATTTTTAATCAAACGTAAAATCGATGTTGACGGAAAAGCAGCGGCGGCCAGCCGACTTACAAGCCGACTGCGGATGAAAACAATGAAAAAACGATAGAAATGAAGCGAGCGCGCGAGCGGAAATTGGCCTTTTTCTCTCGCGCTGAATTTCAGAAATAAAAGCAAAGTTTTTCCCACACAGCGGAAATGGCGCGCGCGACTTCTTTTCGCTCGCTCTCTTTCTCTCCTCTGTATATATACAGACATATACACAGGATCAACGAGCACTCGCCGCGATAATGCTCTCTGTTTATGGCTTATGATAGTTTTCAAGAAAACATTTCTCCTTTTCTGCATCCCGCGCGAACGCGCTTCCCGCCCCCTCTCGGCCCCTCTCGACCCCTTTCTGGCACTTAACGCGGGATTTATTTTCAATTTTAAATGCAGCCTTTATTCGTCAGGCCGAGACTCCGCGCGGATAAAGTTTTTTCATTTTCTCGCTCTGTGTGTCCCATTCTTTCGCTTCATTTCTCTCGCCCTTATATAGTCTTGCAGTTATTATTATTTACTCTCGCCGTCGAATTTTACGCCCGTTCTTTTATTTCTCTATTTCGTATTGGGTGTCATCGCTATCCGTTTTACGATTTTATTTCATTTATTTTTGAAAAAGTACCTACGAATTTTATTGGTCGGCAATATTTATCAACTCTATGTTTAAATCACAACGTATTTTTAAGGATGTGTACTTTGTTTTTCCATTAAGTTACCCTATAAAGTTTTTTATCAATTTCACCGGTCGCGTTATGGCTAACTTTTATCCTTTCCTTGTTTATACTTTTATTGATTGCTTCCTATTTTACAGCTGCATACTCTCCTTTTTTATTCTTTCCTGAATTTTAGACGATCTCTAACTCGGAACATTTTATGTTTCTGAATGCTTTATTCCATTTTATACGCCACAAAATGACCCATCGTATACCCAGTCTAAAAGACATTTGTGAATATAAAACAAATATCAAGCGCATACTGTCAAAACGAGAGTGTTTTATGAAGGAAAAAATACGTAATTTTGTTGAATTCTGTTTTAACCATTCGAACTCATTTATAAATTTGAAATAATATTTATATTTTCAAAACATTATTAATTTTGTAATAAAATTTTCCAGTGTGAAATTATGTTAAATTTGTACATAAAGTGATTAGTTAATTCCTACAAAAAAACAATGTTTCTCCAAATACGAACGGTTTCCTCATTTATTCCTCTCGAAAAGTCAGAGAATATCCTTGCGCAGCACACGACTCTATAGTGTTCACGCGCGACAGAGTGCAGCAACGGTAACGAGGACAGAAATTTAGGAGCAGCAATGGTGGTTGCGGGTAAGCTCGGAAACGGAAGTGATGCAGGCAGTGTGATGTTATTCACATAGTAAATAAATCTCTGTTTAAGAATTGTTAAGACAGTGCTATGCGTTGATATTTTAATAAATTTTATAATCATATAAACGTTTTTTCTTTTATTCTTATTTTGTGAGCATCAAATGACATCGCCTGTTTTTAAACAGATAAATCAAAATCTGACTACAATAGTAGTTATAGACTTTAAGTTTCAAGTATCTGTTTGTTAATTTTCTAATACATAAATAATATAGAATATGTATAAGCACAAAATGCGTCATTGACATCTTTAATGATCACTATAAAGTGACCAATCCTGACCTAACATGGTACTCCGGGTCTAATAATAAATCTGTCGCATTAGTCAGAAACATATTATTCGAACGACACGTAATGTAGTATATATATAGCTGCTATTATTCGACGGTGAATCCGATATGCCTAGATAAGAGGTATTTTATATGCGGCAAGGTCGGATAAATTCCGCGGTCCAATAGTCGTACAGCCTTGACTTCGATTACCCTTTATTTGCATTCGAGAATACATCCCTAGGATTTCTGATGGCCGATGCTTCCCCGATGTGAAATCGCTGCTCTATGCATATTCTATTTATGGTAGAAATGGTCTTTATCATTCGATTTTAGGCTTTTGCAATTTATTTCGAGCGCATTGCCTACGGCCTAGTGTGCTCTACTTTCACTCAAGCGTGCACTTTGCTGATAAGCTGTAGAGTATTCTAGAAATCGTTTCTATAGCCAAAAAGATGAAATAAAAATAAATTCGTACACTGATTTTTGAGTGATTTCGTAAAGAACGGTACACTTTGAAAAATATCATACGTAATAGGCAACAAATCTACTATAGTAATTGTAATTGTACTATGGCAGCTTTAGAAAACAGTATGCTAATTATTCTAAAATAATTTCTATTTAACTTATTTTTTAGTAAATGATTGCTAAGACATAAAAACATTGCTTTAAAGGTAAAGATATGTAAAGCAAATGCCCTAAATAAATAAATAAAATTTAATGGAATAGCACCTGGCCACTTTCAGAATGAAGCGGCGAAATAGCAACAGCAGGAAGCTTTTGTCTTCTGTCCCCACAGCAGTAGCAAGAAAATGCTGCTTTCAGCCCCACCACTTTCCCAGCCATTCGTCTTAACGACCGCGTCATAACTGCTCGGGGCGCAATCATTAATAATAGTGAAACAATTAGCAGCGTCGGAGTTACTCTTTGTGCCGAATTTCCAGCTTACGAAGCCCCTTAAACCTCTGCGCAGTTTGTGACTTCCAGCCACTCTCGACATTGGAACTTTCATCCTGGGTACTTTCTCCCCCTTAGACGCGCGCGATTCGGCTGGTAATGTTGTGTATTTCGGCTACGGGGGGTGGGATAAAAGTTTGTGGGGAGGTGCCCTTCGCGATACAATTAATTATTATGAGTGACGTTTTGGCTTGATTTGAAGTGACGCTAATCAGTTCTAATTTAAACACACTTTCCAGTTAAAAATATGGAGAAAGAAGAAGGCAAAGCAGTTAAAAAGTGATGTATTGTATATAAATAATTTAAAATTTTATCTTATAGAAAAAATTAAATTATCTTTTCGTTATGGGCTATTACGAATTTCTATATGTAACATAATTATGGCATGATCACTGATGACTTAGATTATAAATATAAAGTAATAATATAATTAAAGAAGAGTGATGCAGTTATTTTACACTTCCGTTGTTCGAGCTCTACTTACAAGACACTCGATAGCCCAACTTTTGGAGCAATTAAGGAAGTTTAAAAAAATACGAATACGTCGATCATTATATCATAATACAGCATGGTGATTCCTCGGCAGCTCAGCCACTATCGCGGATCTCGCCCACCTCGATGTGCGTTATGTCTGTGGCCCGCGGTGCAGTACGAAACGTAAATAAATACCCAGGGTGCGAGGATCGTTGTTTCTCGAAGTCGACACCAGACACCTTTGTCAACCGTGTCGGATGTCGAGGATGCGTGTGAGTTCTTTGCGACCCGTTCGCTCACGATCGATGCGCGAAAACTACCAGTCCCAAGTAGTCGTCGGCAGTGCGAGGAACGCGGACCGGTCGTTTTAATCGCGCGATTATTTGACAAGACGAACAAGAAATGAGGAAACGTTTTCCGTTCGATTTTTCATTATCATCAAGTGAAGAATATTGGCAGTTTTAAAGAGTGTTTAGTTCGCGTAACATAAAGTAAAATGGTCATTAGTATAGAGTTTCGGATATAGTGTAATGACAAACTTACTCGCTTACCCTGCATTTAACGGAGGGGGGAACAATCATTTTTCTAAATTAGTACAAGTACGTATCAATCGACATAGGATATCCCTTTAGATAACAAAAGAGTGTAAGTGAGAGAAGTTAGTCAAACGGAAGCAGAACAGTGTCATTCTCTATTCTTAGTAGCGTAAGAATACGGATCTTTGCTCTGTTCAATCAAGTGTAATTTTGTGAATTCGTTGTTGTTTTATTGCGCTAAATGTAAACAGTAATAAATAGCGTTTCATTTTTTATTAACTAACGTTTACCTTGTAGTCCAGCGGCCAAGATGTATTTTGTGGCCCTTTCATGTAACCGACTAGACCCAAGTGTTTCATAATATCTACTTTGACTTGCTGAATTAAAAAAACTTCACTGTTTTGTCTGTAAACGCAAAATTTTGTTCCAAAAACACTTTTTTAGGACAATTGTCACAGTATGAATAAAAAAGGTCCTTATAAATTTTGTCGTAAAACCATTAAAAGTTTGAAAAATCTCGTTTTTTACAAAATTTAACCGCTTGTTACTTTGATGGAATGCAGCGAATTTATAATTTTCAGTGCTCAAAATGTTCATCAAATATTGAATTTTGTAAATATGTTTATTTGACTTTAAGGTTTCAATAGTATCGGTAATATCGACTCAAGTGCGCGAGGGCGTCAAATCAGCGTTCGATCGCCGTAATCCGTGCCTTCTTCAGGGATTTCCAGGTACCGATACTATTAAAATCTTTAAACCGAATAAACATATTTGCAAAATTCAATATTTTGATGAACATTTTAAGCCCTGAAAATTAAAAATTTGCTTTATTAAACACCCAAGTTTTATTGGATTCTACGAAATACATTTGTGGCCGCTGGACTATTGGAAATAGATGTCATCAGCATGTTATATCAATGTTACAGCAGTAACATAAAAGTAAGTTATGTCAATGTTATATTAATTCTTATTTACTTAAAAAAGCATTAGCATTAGAATAAATGATACGTAAATGTCACAATTTCTCGCTAATTCAGTATATTTATAATAATTATTATAATTAACTTCATTAAATTTATTAATATTCTATTATTTGTTAGAGATATTATGTCATAGTTGAATTCATATATGGAAGTTTATTCGGTTTGAAGCTGATGTTAAAGCGTATCCGCAATAAGACTGCGTCATTTTCTAAGAATTTCAAAGCAAACTACTTATCTCATACGTCATTTGAAACGATTCGCAGCTATTAAGTTCGCAAAATAAGCTACGAAAATAGAAATTTTAATTATGTGATCATTTAGTTGTTATTGTTCGCAAAAATTGTTTTCCTAATAGATTTATTTATTTTCAAATAAGTATAACGTTTAATACTAAACAATTGTTAACTGCATATACATTTGTTATTTGTGACAATAAAACGCAGAATATATCCTCTACAAAGCAACCAAGAGAATAAAAGAGAAGAAACGAAACGACGGAATGCGCACTGCGCTGTCGGTAAGCAGAGTATAAGAACTTGTCACGAAGAAACAGTATTATGCTCCGTTTATCAAAAGCGCGGCGTGAAGTATCTCCATGCATCGTCCGGTTGCGCGGACCTCTGGTTGCGCGCTTAGCCGCTACGGTAGATTCATAACGGTGAACAGAACGATTCTCATATTCTAGTGTAAGTGCCGTGCATTCAACGGGCATTATGCTACGAATATGCGAATCGCAACTGAGAATTTACGCAAGCTGTAAAAATTAACTGGTTCATCACTTGGCAGACCGCAAAACCAGGTAAGCGCTACAAAATTTATGAATCAAATTAGTAAGTTCATCGCGCTTTTTTATTCAACATTATACGCGCAATAGTAGCTAATAAGAAACGCAAGTCACAATTGTTTACTGGTTTTATAAAAAATATTAAACGAGACATAACAATACAATTGTCTTGATTTTTATAAAGTTCTATACTGTACAAAGTATACAAATTTATTGTTACTGTAAACACATCATAAAAGTATACATCAGTTGATAGGGAATCAATGTAGACATAACATTAGGCTCTTTCAGATTTATATACTGATTAATTGAAAATATTCATGAATAAAAAATAATGAATATTTAAATAGGCTATTTACATTGACGTTAACTCCATTTTATCTTGCATACATATTAAAGTTAATAGAATGTTGTACTTTTAGCGAATTTTCATCTTCGTACGTACTCAAAATATTTCCTGTCAAAAAGCTGAAGTATCTAATCTGTCACAAAGTAAAAAATGTGACGTGCAATTTTATATTACTAATTTTTAAACTTGTTTTTAGGACAAGATCGTTGAAAAATAAATTATTCAATAGGTCATGCGATACAACGGTGCTCGATTTGAAGACACGCAAGATCCTAAACAAACACAGTCACGGAAGAATTCACAATCTCGCCCACGAAATAATAACGACGCGAACAGTCAAAGTGTGCGCACGTACACGTATTATACTCATATGCTCCCTCACTCTCTTCCCGCAGATTTCGAAGCGCGTTCATCGGGCCTGAGCGCATAACAATTTCGCACTCGGGATGAAATTCCCACGCTAAAATCGAAATCCCTTTGCTAATTTTCCCTACGCTCGCTGAATGCGCAAAACTCCCTGGCAGCTCTGTAAACTACTCACCCACACGCACACCCACATATACATACACGCTGGTACGTAACGCGCGAAATTCGGAAAACCACAACGGCACACAACTCGTCAGGGCGCGGCGCACGCGCACGCATGCAGGCATTGGCCGATAAATTAGACACCTGCGCATAAGTCACGTAGATTATAGGAAGACATTACTTCTAAGACGCTGGCGACGAAAATGATAGGCCTGGCGCGGGCGCGCGGAACGCCGTGGAAGCGCGAGCGAGCGCCTGCCCCGCCCCTAATTGCGCCCCATTACCCGACTCTTAGTGCGCGGCACGCTATATGCGCGCCCGCGTGCACGTATTTCGCGTTCGCACGCAGCTCTCTCTCTCTCTCTCCCTCTCTTTCTCAATCAACTTCGCAGCTTTGTGCAGCCAGGCTTAAAATCCGCTATTCGGATTGGTGAGCGCCAGCGTACGTGTGTATTTGTCTGAGCGTGTGGGGAATCCCCGGGATTTTTGGATATGTTCGAGTTTTTGAAGGACAGCTGTAAGTATATTTAGTAAATCATTTTTTTATTGATACATACTGTAGCTTATCATGAATACTTTTTAAGATATAAATGCACGATATATAAACCTTACGATAGTATCAAAGCATGGGAATACTTGAATAATAAATGTGGAGTAATAAAATATTATAGTTATTACATTTGCTAATAACTATAAGGTTATAGTTTACTTTATTATATTGATTATTTAACATTATATAAGATGAATGTGTTATTCGGGCGGGCATGTTTACGAGTGAGAATCGTCAAGTTACAAGCTTATCTCTACAGAACAGAGATAGTGAGAAAATAAAACTTTGATAAATGTACTCATCGCATATACGTTAAGAGATTATTACTTCCATAATATTTGTTCAATCTTTCGAGAAATTCATCTTTTATAAGAATACAAGAATTAAAAAAAATAATTTTTATATGAGAGGTTTATCATCTAATGAACATCAAAATATATACTAAAATTCGACAGTAAGAGATAAGATACATTTGTATAACGAAAATAAAATATTTCGAACTCGAAATAAGATAATGGACATGAAAATAGGAATTATTGATTGAAAAAATGTACCGTTTGCATGATATCAATTTTCCATTTTTTCTTAAATTTTGATATTTAAGTGCTTATTTCGATTTTTAATCATTTATTTATTAATGTATATAAAATGAAAATAAATCATTCGTATATCACTAGCTTACAGAAAATTAATAAGAAATCACATTTCTTTGTTTATATTAATACTTCCGCAATTTCTTTAAGCATAAAAGTATTAAAATCAAATAAAGATATTTTTTTTTAATAAAAAATCTACGTAGTTTATTCTCATTTTATTTGTAAAATATGGTGTCGGGGCAAAGTATATTTTTTTAAAATACATTTTGTCTTTGTCATATTTCAGTAATTTACCATATTAGCCGTACAATTGCCCCTTTTCCTGTATCAAATTACTAATTTAACAAATTAATGCAGTTACGAACATTGATTGCATCTTTCCAACTATTCAGTTTATTTCGGGCAATAAATATAAATCACCACTCCATGCCATTCTCCCCAGAAAACCGTGAAACTTTCTTCCATTAAGTGTGGAGGAAAACGCGAAAATCAACTTGACATGTCCTTTATCTACATTGCTTGGCAGGACTTTTCCCCTGGCGACCAAACGTTACGAGGCCGTTTAGGATCGCTTCGGATGTTATTGCACGCGGTCCAATGGATGCGATCGATCTAGGCGTGTAGGCCACACGGCAAGCGATTACCCGCGATTCTCTAAATAATAAATGGCTGAGTCCCGCGAGCGACGTAGACGGCGTTAACAAATTAAAGGATGTCCGAGAGGTGACAGCGCGTCAATTGTAGAAGAATGGAGAGAATACTGAATTGTATAAGGTTTCGAAGCAAGCGGTAAACGAATATTTAATAGATAATGGTTTCGTTTCTGTGAGCATTAATAATTCTGTAAGCATTAATAGCTTCATTTAGATTTTCAGATATAAAAATATGAAGCATATATTAATTGTAGCTCCAAAAAGTCAAGTAACATTTCAAATTTATTTTTAAAACATATTTAAAAATCCTGTTTCACGCCGAATTAATTTTATATTCCAAAAATTTGAAAAATAAATAAAACTCGAAAAACGATCTCTCATGGCTTTTTTTTAATTTATTATTTGTTTTCAAGTTACGTATTTTCACATTGAGCTACAAATATGTATAAAAATGAACACGTACGCTAATTTAAACTGCCGCGATATTCGCAATTAGTAAGAGCATTTTTATCATAAAATTTATAATATATTTATATTTAAATATATATTTGAATTTAATCGGATTAATATTTTTCAATGTTTAAAAATTATGTATAAGTATTCTATTTTTAGTTCTATTTCTAGAATAAATAACTTATATCCATAAAACGGTAGTTGTTTTAAATATATTTTTAGAAATAAATTTAAAATGCGCATTGCTTGAGATTTTTGGAATATTTGAACTACTGAAGTTTTCTCTTTATTTTTATTCCAAAAAATAACATTGTTTTCACCCTTTTCTACAGAAGCGTACCACTGTTTACCAATGTAATACAAAAAGCGTAATATCAAATTTTATATAGCATCTGAAAATAATTTTATTTTTGTATGCTTATATTGTATTTTTAATGTTTTAATTGGTAGCAAAATTAGTCTTTTTCAATTCATTAAATAATTATTTTAAAATTATATAGTTTTTATAATTTGTTTTAGAATTTAGAATTATCTGTACACTGCTAAAAACTTTGACGTAACTTTTAGGCAAAAAGAGTAGGTAAAAATTGAGTTGAACGCAAGAGCCGGACTCTCCGTCTTTGCGGCAGACCGAAAAATACAAAGTACAAAACCAATAGTAGCACCCGCTGCGACCACTAGTCTTCTTGTGGCCGAGCAATTTTTCTCTTTTGGCCCCTTCGAGACTTCAAAAAACACTTGAGCAGTTACAACAGTACGATGGTCCTTGCGTCGAGTACTGAACGAGCAGTCGACGCTTTCAAGAGACGTGCTACAAGGCTTTAAAACACGACAGTTTTTTACGTGCAGGTTGCAATAGAACCGGTATATAGATAGTTTTTAGCAGTTTATCGGTAGATTATTTAAGAGAAAATATGTATACAATCAAAAAAACATCAAAAGTAAAGTGTCACTAATAGTGACAATTTTAAAGTTATTTGTAAAAGGATTGATAAAACTTGCTTATTTGGCTTTCTCGTATAGAAAGCTTCGTGGTAGTGAAAACAAATTTTTCGAAAAAAATATGGCAGAAATGTTTTTTGTGCTTTCTACTAATACCAGGATACACAACTTTTAGAAAATTTCAGCCTGTGTGTTTTTTTGCATCATTTTTTTGAATTTATTTCTTTGATACAATTTTATGAACCTTAAAAAAAATTTTATTAAACATAACTTGACAATTAGTTTTCAATTTAATATTTATAATTTAGTTTTAAGTGTGGTCTACGTACATTATTTAACGTCCTTATCATGAGCATCTTATTCTAATTATTTGAGGAAATAGTTTTACTGAAAGAAATATAAGAACGACCTTTTCAGTTTTAGCCAAGTTTTAGGGACAGCATACCTTTCGGTGTACTACTTGTAATAGTTTGCGTAATTGTGGTTACGTTGAGCTTTGGAAAGTTTTCAGTTTAACTTAGGCGATAAGTTCGTCAAGTGTGCGGTATTCATCCATGCTTGTCAAATACTTTACACGTGCCAGTAATAAATTAAGCACTTTGATAATTGTCACAAAAGTATATTGTTCTTGCCGATGTTTATTAAGTTTTACGAGTTTCGAATTATTTTACTTTAAGTATCAAAAGTATAATATACTTTCATTGCAATTCCTAGAGTTTAACGTATATAATAATTTTCAAGAATGTTAGAATCTCTTTTATAGTATTTTCAGTACATTTAATGAAGAATTAAAGAACAAAGATTAGCTCCAAACTAATCATATATCTATGAAACTTTCAATCGTACTTCATATTCTTCAATATCGCGCATAAGTACTATATTATTTGATCATATTTTTCGCAAATCTCCAACATGTCGAAAACACATTGAAGAATTACGAACAAAAACGAAAATTACTTTTGAAAAAAAAAAGCTGTTAAAAGGCGCAGAGGCTTTTATAATCCCCCTGACTCCTGAAAATCCAGCCAAATTTCCGCAGCGAGTTGCAAATGAACGCACGTATACCCGCAGGAAAGAAAAATCGCGGGCACAATCCCTTGCACGGGCATATATACACACATACACACCTAGCAGGGTGACCGCGGAAAACATCTTGACGTCGGAGGGGGGTGGACCTCCCCCGGTGTAATTTACGACGCGACTTTAACGACTATTTTCAGTGTCTCGCCGCACTTTTTACTCTCTGTCTCCCTCCCCCCTACCGCAGCATCCCGCGCAGATCCGTCCCTTTATATTACTCCCCTATCGTGTTTTCCGCCGCGCCTCGTCACTCGTCGCCGGCGTTGCTTTATTTCCTGAAAGTCGAGAGGAAGATGTTCGCGCGCTCCGTGCTTTCATCTCGCGACGGCTGCGCTTCGCGCGCGAAGATGATCTCCCGGCCACCGCTGCCTTCTTATTACACTCAAACTTCCCTATTTTCCCGCCGCTGAATTATGAATCGGAAAAGTATACTCGCCCCCGCCTTCTTTAAAAACTCCATGCCGGCCGCGCGTCCACCCCTCGACCCTTTTGTTTTATCTAATTTTAATATCGCACTGCCGCGCTCGCCCAGGAGGATTAATCGGAAAATGATGGAAGAAGAACCCGCCGAGCGATTTTATACCCCTGCGCCTATATACGCCGCGGAGAGAGCGAATCTCGGCGATGCGCGGGCTAAGTTATATCCCGCCTAATGGCTCTGCGGTTAAGCGGGGGCTTTAATTACCGCAAACCGGCGGACGGGCTTGTGTGGGACACGTTGGCTACCGTTGTAACGTTAACAAGAAAACCCCTTTGCTTCGCGGGCTCTGGCTATTTGTTACTGATGTATATATATACACACACAGCCGGGCCGCCATAAAACTTCCATGTGATTTCACTCGGCCGCCGCAGCAATTACGATGCCGCCTGCTGTATATATATATATACGATCGGCGTGTCGCCCCTGGTTTTCGCGCCGCGATGTTTTCATCAAGGGCTGAATTAATGCGTTCGCTCTGTGCCTGAGTGTAGCACTTCGAAATCGATCGCTGGTTTTAATAAAATTGTTTGTTTTAGAAGTTATTTTTTGCACCGCATAAATAACCTTATTCGTATGAGATAGTTAATTTTACAGGAGCGTTTTATGAAACGAGTTTTCTTTTACTGCTTGAAAGCAATTTCATAAAGCTTTTGTTTAAGCGTAGTCGTTTAATTACATTTCGCGAAGAGTATATATGTATTGCCAGACACATAAAAAGGAATTAAATTATAATTGAAAAAATAAAAATTGCAGATATTTGAAATTACACAAAATGTGTAGAAAAAAACTTGTTGTGTTATATATGTAATATTAAAGTTGATTATACTACAGAAATATTTGCGTTACACTGTTTTCATCAAACTAACGATTGTTCTCGTCGCTGCTTTTCACAAAAAATGCGTTATTTCTGATTTTTATTTTCCGCTCCAGCCCACGTCATAAATCATGCAACTCCAAACAAATCATTTATTTCTCGACATAAACAACAAAGGCAGAAAATAAAGGCGAATTCATAAAAAATTGCGAAATTCCAGCCCCGAATTTTCGCCGTCCCACACACATGCACGCACATATTCGCGAGCGCGCGATTGTTCGATCGTATATATCGCAAGCGCGCGTCGCTCAAAAATCATTTCCTATAGCAGACCTGCGAATGTTTCGTGCTCGCACAGAGAGAGAAAGAGAGAGGGAGATTCAACATTCACGTGGTATTGCTGGCGTGACAAAGTCGTTAAAATTGGCGCGGACCAGAGCCACCCGAATCATTGTTCGGCTCCGTGAACACGCGTGGGAGAGAGAGCGGCTATAAAATGAAGCGCGTCGACCCCTGCAGGAATGCAACGCTCCGGACTCCGCGGTAGCAGCCTCCTGTGCCCATACGGCGGGGTATTGAAAAAAACGTCCAGGCGAGGCGGCGCTTTTATTATTCCGATCTGAAAAAAATGCTTGCAAGTCGAACAGCGTGCCATGTCGCACCCTTTCGCTCTCATCAGCCGGCGTTTGTTTGACTTTGGGGAGTGAACTTTGTCACGGGCTTTGATTTTTAATTTTTAACTCAAACATCCTCGCTTCTCCGCGTCAAATTGATTTGCGTGTTGGGAATGCGGAGGGCTAGAGGCGCGATGGAACAATGATGAAAAATGCGAGCCAGACGTTAATTACGTCGGCATTATGAGTGCGTTGATAAACCTCTCTCTTTTTATTGTATATGCTATGTTTCAAGGGCTGCATACGAGTGTAATAAAACATTTTTTCTGTATTTAAATGAATTCCTCAATAATTATAATTTCTCATGTTATCGAAATAATTTTTTATATCATTTTTTCAAACTTATGTACTTTTATAAACGTATAGAAGAATTTAAAGTGATGTTCAGAAGAAAAGATACATTTCAAGTTAACCGGATATAATACTTCGCAATCAAATAGAAGCGTGCACTTCAAAGGTAAGCACTCGTAAATCCTTAATGAAATCACAGAGTGTATAACTTAGCAATTTGAACAAGCACGTATCCGGTGAATTTAAAATGATCCAAGATAAATTTTTTAAGCTAATAAAGCAGATCACGAGACTGCGAATAAAAACTTTACCATGTCTAAAAAAATTCATGAGAATCATGTTCAGAGATGAATATTGTTTAATGATGATGAAAATTTGCAATGAAAATCAATGAATCTTTGCAATAATATTTGTTACCTGCCTTCAACTGATAATAAATGTGAGAGTAAATAACGGAACTAAAGTTACGGTACAGATAGATTATTTATCACCATATTCGTACCGTAATGTTAGTTCGTCTCGAGTACGTTATTTACCCTCACATTTATTACACCCCGAACGCTTCCAACAAATTCAAACTGATAATAAAACCAGCATATTTTAATTCGAGAAAAGAGATCTCTCAACCTTTAAATTGACAAATAAAACTTTCATGAATGGCATAAAGCCCAAACCGTAAACTTCTGCCAGGGCTTAACGCAAATCAAAAATATGAAATTCCAAGCAGACGTCTCTCTTTTCGAAAATAAGAATCCGGTTTTCCGCGAATCGGAAAAGTTCGCGTAACAAGAAAGCACACGGCGGGGCGAAAGTCAAG
Organism: Torymus auratus; assembly: GCA_900474315.1. Lineage (NCBI taxonomy): Eukaryota > Metazoa > Arthropoda > Insecta > Hymenoptera > Torymidae > Torymus > Torymus auratus. The sequence goes on from UXGD01001822.1 coordinate 29,031, forward strand.
GTGCGCTGCAGGTACATAACACGGGCGCTCGCGCACGCGTGTAAGAACTTTCCTCGGGCGTGGGAATTTCGTGGTGCGATTACGGGCCGATCTTGCGCCTGGAAATTTTCGCGAGTTCTGTCTCCGCTTCTCTCCTCCTCGCTCGCTCTTTCTCTCTCTCTCTTGGCTTGGAGATCGGTTTTTCAAGAACCATCCCGGAAAATTGCCCAACTTTCATACTTTGGTAGGCGCTTTGGAAACAACTCTCGCTCTTGGAATCTCTCTCTGTGTGTCTTTCTTTTCCTTCATCAAGATCGATCTTTCTTTCTCTGCTTATTTATCTTTGCTGTTCAATTTTTATCTTACTTAGTGGTGATTAAATAGCACTCAAGTTATTATGATGAGCTAATGCTGCATTAAAACTTACGTTAGTGGAGAGTTTTGATTGGACTACAATTACTGTAACTTACCTGAAACAAAAACAAAAAGAAGTGGTTATTATATGCAGAAAAGGACATTATGAGTCATCTTAAAATTCCAAAGACAATATTATTGCTAATTTTTATAATAATTTTTAAATAACTTTTTGAGCAAACTAAATGAAACTTAACAATCAACTCCTATTTCTACAACTTTCCTTAGTTCATAATAAATTTTCAAGTCGCAACTAGGGAGTTTGTGTATATAAACAAGAAAAATAAAAATTCAACGAAATAATCAACCATTTGTTATAAAATTTCAGTAAAAAACGATCAAACATTCCACGAAAACCCGAAAAGGAGTAGTAAAAGTATTTTTCAGCCGGCGGTCTCTTTTGAGAAGAAGGCAAAGAGGAAGGGAAGGAAAGTCGTCTGTGGCCGTGCATGACGCCGCGAGTACGAGTTTAGCGTAAGAATGGGGTCACTCGGCCCCGACCTCTCGATTTTCAAATCCAACATGAAAGTCGTCGGCCCTTTTCATCTCTACACTTCGCATTTTTTCCCCCCGAGTACACGACTAATGCGAGATTGATGTCCCGCAATATTAAAAATGTATTACGCGCCGGGCAGTCAGAGGAGTAGTATGAGTGCGCGCTGACGTGGAAAACGAGGACGGCGCTGGAATAACAAATCAATTTGTAATTTCTTCGCCGAGAGGTATTTAGCCCTGTATCGATTTTATTTTCGATACGTTCTCGGAGTTTGCTTTTTGATCGATGGTATACGAGAATTTAGAAAAACGGCAGCGTTCAGTAAAATATTTGAAAATGTTTTAAATATTCTATTTTAGAACTGCAGCTGTGTTTTATTTAATGCAAGAAAAAGCTTGCAGAATGTTTTTTCTTTTCAAGTTCTATCAATTTTAAAATTAATTGGAATCTGCAGAAGAAACTCTGCAGAAGAAGCTATTTAAATAGAGATTAATCAATTTAAATTTATTATTTCAAGTTTCTGATGAAAAATCTTTTTACTGTATTAAATAAATACGTACATATAACGTTCAAATATTTATTTATTTAAATTAAAGTGTTCTCCACATTGTGATTTGTTCATTTCATTTACTAACCGTAATGAACATCTGTGGTGATATAGAAAAAGGGCTTAAGTCACTTGAAGAAGTTTACGAGAAAGCACATGCTTTAAATGTTACACTGAGAAAAGAAAATCTTTACATTAAAAATCGACTTTTTTAACTATAAAATTCTGATGTTATATTTGTGCCAAGTATATATTTCTTAATAGTTAATAATATTTCTTAATACTTAACAATATTTCGTAATAATTAGTCATATTCCTTGACAGTTAAGACGCAGCTCATTGGTTCAAATTTTCTACAATTTCAAAGACATGGTTTCTTAACTATTAGGAAATATTA
>UXGD01001823.1:0-30850 GCA_900474315.1 Torymus auratus
ATATATATATATATATTATATTAGTTCTTAAGTTCTACTTTCTTTTTTCTCTTTTTTTTCTTTCTCATTCTTTCTTTTCCTTGTCTTTTTAGTTAGTAAGTTATAACCGGACCTATGTACAGGTAGTTTATCTACCTCTATAGGAATTACAATTAGACCTAAATCTACTATGTATATTTTCTCTGGTTTAATAAATAAATAAATAAAAACCCAAAATTTAAACTTTATCTGCTGAATGATATTGCGCTAGTAAACCAACGGTACTGTCTAAATGTTTGCTCACCGTAAATCTCAAAAATTGCGCAATTACATTGCATTTATTGCGCGTTTTATAATAGCCGGGGATCTGCGCGGAAAAGGGAAAAGTAAACGACGAAATACCGAACAATTACTTCAATAAAGCGAACGACACGTTAAGCCCCGTCGACGTCTGCAAATAATGTAGACATGTGTGTCACTTTTTGCAGCACGCACGAGGCGGCCGCGCGCGCAATTGACGCAAAGTGCCATTTTAATCTCCTTTATTTGCTCTCTGCCGTCGAGGGATTTTTTCGTCGCTCGAACAAGATCCAAGGGAACGCAGTCACAACTCTCTCTCTCTCTCTCTCTGTCTCGCTTCCTCTGAAACACGTATGCGCGCGCGCGAATCGATTATACAGTAAAATAAAACGTCTCGCGTTTGTTCGATTTCCATTGTCGTGAGCGCGAGCGGTGACATCATGAAATTCAAATATTTCCCCGAGAGCGCCGGTAGACGAAGACGTAGTCTCGAAATTCCGAGCTACACAGCCGGTATTAGGGATATCGCGCGAGGGGCACATCGCGTGTGCCATTAGAATAGCGCCGTGAAGTTGTCTAATTAAAGAAATGGATCTGGCCCGTGCGCGTTAGACCTCAGGCCATTAATAAACATTGAGATTATGAAAGTCGCGGTGGACGTAATGATTTCATAAAATGTGGGTATTTCGTGGAGGAGCTGTTTCCTTATTGCCGGTATAAAAGATGAATATTTATTAATGATTTAACCTCTAGAATGTTGAAAAAATAAACAAAGCTATTGTTGAAAACAATCGTTATTATAACTATGTTTTATACGTTACATTCTTTTATCGATCATTAATTATAATACGCGTCGTCAACACGCAATCTTAAAAATTATATCCAAAAGAAATTGGCTTCGAGGGCAAATAAAAAAGAGTTGAATTTGTTGACTTATTGGGAATGAATATTTTTTATATTGCATATTATGAAGTCAATTTACTCGAATAAAAACTTGAAATGTCTTTAAAAACGCTTAATTAAAGCATATCGCGTTGATAAGATAAAAATGGTATCAGCACTACACACCCCTTTAATGACCGTCATTTAATTTATTTTTTAAATAAAACTTGATCTTCATATATAATGACAGGGAACATGTTATGCTGAAAATTATAGAACTAAAGTTAAAATTATAAAATAATTAACATTGATGTGATTTAATTAGTTTTTACCATTAACTTGTATTTTTAAATATTTGGAAACGGTAATTCAACTCTCGAGTTCATCGCTTTCAATGGATTGTGACTGATAGAATTTACAATTTCTGGCTCACGGTCGAATGAATATTAATATGTGTACCGGTTTTTCTACATTCAAAAGATCCTCTCAAAACATCCTTAATTTTGTTTACTTCAGATATCAAATCCAGCGTTATTCATTCACGAATTTAGATACTAACAAGCCCGCTAAAAGATTACGTAACGATCTTGAAGTTCTTCCTTCTTATAGTTCTTAAGATAACGCAAAAAAACTTTAGAACCCGTACAAGAAGTTTTATGTGCTATTTGAGAAAAACACCGTCTCGAAGTTTCTAAAATTTCGTACTTAACGAAATTCGATTCACTTAAAAGCTACCATTAAGAAATCTTGAATGTTCTTCAAAAAGCAAAAACTCCAATTACAAACCCATACACGTCCATTTTTTAAACGCAAATGCGTCTTGGAAGCAATGATAATAATGACGGCTTGACTTGAGTTAGAAGTGATTTTGCCTCTTCTCTCTTCGTCCGTCCCTTTCCATCGAGCCTCTCGAGGCAGACGAAGAACAGCGTCGCCTTTGGCTCGAGTCGTACAAACGAGAGAAAGAAAGAGAGAGAGAGAGAGAGAGAGAGAGGGAGAGAGAGAGAGAGAGAGAGAGACGAACAGAGTGTACGAGACCCTGAACTCGCCGGTTGCAAATGAATGTGACGCGGGCAGAGTTACGACTGGCTAAACTTCCCGCCGCCGACGCTGTAGTTGCTGCATTTAGAGAGAATTATTGCCTCCTCTTCCATTCGTCCAGTTCTTGTTTTTTTTTCACTCTCCCAAAAGAGCGAGAGAAAGAAAGCTTCCTACAATCGTGGTAATTTGACCCTTTCAGTGGCATTAGGGGCTTCTTTTCCTTTCGGGAGAATTCAAGAGAAAATGGAGGAAACGACATGGAAATCATGTCCTCTAAGAGTGCGCTCGGCTACCACGGACGTGCACTGAATGGCTGTGGCCTGAGTCACGTGCGAATGCGATTCGCAAAGAGAGTCAGAGAGAGAGAGAGAGAGAGAGACCAAAGAGAAGGAAAGACATGAGGTCAACATTTTAGCTCGGAAGGGATACTGTTATGCACTGGAGAAAGAAAATTTTACCGAATAAGCGTATCTCACTCGAAATGGAAATTTTCCATGTAGGATCAGTTTTACAATAGAATATGTGATAAAATAAACTCTTCCGTCATCGCAATCATGTAATACATATGTAACGACAAACAAAACTTTATGGAAGCTATAAATTTCAACAAAAACCATAAATTTCTAATTTTTTCCGCTAGGTGGCGTTTTGCTTTTTTGAAAAACACGCAAGCGAAAAAATTCGAATTTTTTAAATTTGTAACCTTTATAGTAAGAATACTTTTAAGCTGAATTCCAACGAAAGATAAAGCATTTCAGTACGTAATACCCCTATACGAAGTTTTTTACCGGAGCGATCGCTGTACGCTTGCGAAATGAAGCTTAAAGCGGAACGAGCAGAAAATATAATTCAAATCCTTTTCGCCCATCAATTTTCATTACGCGCGTCTCTTGAGCTCGCGCTCGCTCGCTCGCTCGTTGTTCCCTTTCTCTCCCTCGCTTTGCAAGCCCCTATCTCCGCTGAAAATCTGATTTCTCGCGAAAGTTTGACACGCACTTAGAATAATGCAAATTGAGCCTAGTCAGAGAGCCTAACTGCTTTAGAGCCCGGGGAGAGAGCCGGAGAAAGAACTTGTCCGTCACTCTCCCTTCGGGGCCTCTCCCTTGGAATAATCGCGCGAGAAATGCGATAATCGGTGTCGACAAAAAATTGCTGATTTCGCTGTACGAGACAAAAGTTAATGTTCTTGTAAGCAGTCAGTCTTGGCTTAATTTGAATCTTATATTTTGTAAGAGATTTTAAACTGTAGTTTGAAATTCCTGTAGTTCGAGCTTCTGAAACTATATATAATAGTCACATTCCATGGATAGTTGTTGTCGTGTTATTATTTCCAGCATCGACAGCAATTATTCTATAGCCTGACTACTTGTCAGAACAATTAATCCATCAAACTCCATATTGATGTTAACGTTGATAAATCTTAACGTATAGACAATTTTCCTGTAGGAAGCAAAAAACCTTACTATAAGTGAACCTCGGGTGATCTAATGCATGGTCGCATACTTCAACTTTGTTGAAGTTTGTGCTTACTCATAATGTATGAATGAGAAATGACTATTAACTCTAGTGTACTTGTAATGGCTTCTGCTGAATATCATACGAAATTAGTTCAGTGTATAAAGCTAATGAGAAACAGAATATAACAGCGTCAGCATTTTCTAGAGTTGCCTTATATATTTTTAACAAAACTTCAACATGATAAAAAAAAATTATGGAACGAAACATACAGTGATACAAATAACAAATTTTATTTTTCTCAAATCTTCTAATTCATTTTCTGTAATAAAATTGCCCTTATCGATTTTACAGAAAAAACGTATCTGATAGAAAACCCAATCCCTTCGTGCAAACATCGAGTCGAGTTCAAAACTATAAAATGAAATTTTCTTCTTTTCGCACTCGAGTCGCATGGTAACGAGGACAAAATCTACACACACGCACACACATTCGCCTCTGTCTCTGCGTAGAAAAGCGAAAAAATCCGCAGCTGTCTACCAGATGACGGCTGTTCGCGTGTGACTGCAAGAGAGCACGTATATCGGCGAATATCGCACGTCTGCGACAATCGACTCTGCGTCAGAGGACACACGTATACATACATACAGTCACGCGTGCATGTCAAAAGCGTTACCTCGCGGCCTCCCCCTCTCTCTCTTTCGCTCGCGGACAAAAAGTTATTAGAACGTGTCACCGGGGAATGCGACGACGGCGACGACGACGAGTTCGTTTCGCTGTAGCATGTATATATACAGCGAGTGCGTGTGTACGAATAGGAAGGAGGGAGAAAGAGAGAGAGATGATTTTTTTCGCCCTCGCTGCTGAGATTGCAGTTGTGCAATGTAGAGCGGAGTCGCCTTATGGCAGTGCAGTGCTCGAGAGAGTTGTGTTCTCTACACTGGCTTCCTCTGTACACGAGGCAGCCATCTTGAGCGAGTTCCGAGTTGCGAGGTTACGGTTTTGGATGCGGAAGGAATGGGGGAGGGGGATATATCCTTGTGTGATAATGTTACGGAGAAATAATATTTCTTTGGTGTGAATTGTAATTATAAAAGACTAGGAAGTCCAAACCCTTTCATCTAATGGGTTCCGTACGATTACAGTACAGTATAAGTTAGTTACACCGACAATAGCTTTCTCGAAACTACTTCAAGTTTTTTTTTCTTTTTATTGTCAAATATCTATTTAATTGTCTATAAAAAAGTTCTTTCATGCTTTTATGAAAGTAACAAAAGAAAGAGCAAAGTAAAGACCTTTATACGTCACATTTGTCACAAATCCACTTTACGACGGCCATAAAAATATCACAGTGACGTCATATGACATAGTCTTGAAATCTATGACATCGTAAACTGATGACCACGTTGATGACATAATACTCTTGGCTTTTGTGTAACGAAGAAACACGCAACGCGTTCGGTAACGTAACATCGACTACCTATAGCGTCTATCGATATTGTAAACGTATATGAATCCGCGAAGAGTTAGGTTAGAGGTTAAAGCGTGACGTCAAGAACGCGTTTTTCGTGATAATATATTTCCTTATTTTATAATTATCCGAATATTCATTAAATTGTATTTTCCTTTTTGTTCCAGGTGAGTTACCGATCTTATCACGCGCCACTGTAGTCCCATCACGTAAGTTCAATCAAGAAAACCTACTCGAAGTCATTTGTACGCATATACCGTAACGAACCACGTCACACGAAACAGTGCGTACTGTGCACTTTAAAACTCAAGAATTCCAATCCAACAAAAAGTATACTTCTCCGTAACAATCATCATCACCATCTTCTCTTCACCACTCGACAAATCCTTCCAGCAAACACCATCAAAATACTTTGTCACACTCCTGCTAAAAATGTACATCTCTTTGCAAAAGGCGCGCACTCTGCAATTATCGCTTGCGCCAAGCTGCCACGCCGCCACCACATTCCTGGAAAAAATTCGCGCTCGGCCATTTTGGTTTGCAAAGCAGTTAGCGGTTTCGGCTGCCGTTGCCAACAACACGCCATGCCTGTGCGATCTCTGTCTCCAGCTCGTCTTTGTCCATTGGCACTTCCAGCAGCCGTGCGCGCGTTAAAGCATTTATTGGCGTACATGAGGCGCGCGCGTATATACGGGACCCCTTCACGAGTTTATTGAACTGTCGCGACTCTCTCGCTCGCTCGCACTCGACGCTGAGATGTGGGAAATTTCGCGAAAAATAGCTTTAATCAAGAAATATGCGACGGTTTATCGCTCTTTTTTACGAGGGCAGGGCGCGCGGATAATGCGAAACTGTTTCGTAATATCGTTTTAACGATTAACGAGTTTGTTTGTTCTACGCCAAAGTTCTTATTAATACTACGGCTGTGCTCTTTTTTGTCGCAGCCTCTGCAGGAAATTTTGTTTTTTCGGTCTGATGGGTGTTTTTCTCATTTCCCTGACCAATTTCCAGAGTACGCGCTGGAGCAGATCGCTGCTCCCTCTTTTTCTGTACGCACATTCCCATTTCAGCACTTTTTCTCCCCCCGTTCGGCCGTCCTTTCTCTCTGCTACTCTTCTTTTTCACGCGTACGCCCTTTTTATTCTTCTCTTCAGCCACTGCTTCTATATCTTTTTGTACCTTTTCTTCCTTTACTTCTATATTCTTTTTAGCCATGCTTTTGACACTCGGTGCCTAATGGGACGTCTTAATTGCGCTTATTTCCAAATCGTTTAACGAAATATTAATAACCAGGCGAATGTAAATAAATCGTTCATAATTTTACAGGAATTTCTTTGGAATTACACAAACAACATTTTGTGATTCTTGTCGTGCAATAAATTAATTGAAAAAATAATGATTGATGTGCAATTAGTATGATGACACAATCCAAAACTTATTGAGCAGTAGTAGATCAATTTCTTTTGATGATTAATTCAAATTCAATATATAAATAAAAAAAATAATAATAGAAAAGATAAATTAGAGCCAAGGAAACCGCCCTATTCTTGACGTTTGTCCTCTGGGAATTACAGAACGACCACATAAGCTCCACACTTTCGCGCCCAAATTAATCACTCACGCCAACCAGTTAACATGAAAAATTACAAGCAAAAGGTGCCAACCACCACCAGGAGATCTTCTCTCATGATCTCTCTCTTTTTTTTCTCGCTCTCTCTTCTTGCCTACACACGACACGCCCTATCTCTTCATCATCCCTCTCTCGCTCGGCTTATTTTCTACCTCTAGTACCTACTCGCACTTACACTTTCACGCAGTCACACAGACTCTCGAGATCACGATAAAATGGATATACGATCTCGTCAAAGAGCGCGTGTGCAGCAGCAGCAGTGCAGGGAAACGCCCTGAGTGAGAGAGATAGCGTCGCGATTGGCCCTCCGTGTTTTAAGCAGATGCGCGCGCGTGCAAGTAAGGGCATGTGAGTGTAGGCCTGCGTATATGTGTGTGTATGTAGGCAGTACTCCCACTTTGTCCTCGCGGGAGGTGTCACGGAGACAGGAGAGAGAGAAAGGGGTGTTGGCAGGCTGCGAGAGAGAGAGACTTGTGCAACGCTGTAACTTCTGGCGACGCCGTTGGCTGAGTTCCGGAGGGATGAGTCGTGGTAGTTTAGGGAGTGCATGTTTTCTTTTGCGTTCTCTGGGGAAAATTCGCGAAAGGGAATTTAATTTGTAACAACGTGACAGAAAGAACAATTTAGGTATCGTAATAACGTTATAATAAAAAGGAAATTGTCCTGTCATAAGGTGTAATTAATGGCATTTCTTCGGTAAGAACATTAGTTTCATGTCTCGGGAATGAGTCAGACGTCGACGAAAAAAAAAACGTTTACAAGGGCATATGCAGCTTTTCTTATTTCTAAAAGTATACGATAATAAATTTCGAAGTCATGAATGGTTTTACTATGTATGAGAAGGTGTGTGATGAAGTCATAAGTCAATGATGTAAAACATTTTACTCTTTGCACGTTATCATGACAATGGAAATAACAGAATCGCAATGCAATGATATGTTCGAGGAAAGTGGTATTAACTGAATAGAAAACATAGGTCTTTTTATGGCATACTATAGATTTGTAGCACTGATTAGCATCCACTTTTCATCAAGTTACCAAAATTTAAAACTGCTGCGATAAGAACTGGTCGATCCAAATTAGAAAAGTAGTTGCTCCGTTTTGAGGCTTGAAAAAGACATTAACAACATTTTTTCCTTAAGGTCGTTGATACCGACCGGTCCCTGAGAAAGTAATCCAGCGAGTTCTGGATAACGGTTTTTAATATCTCATTTTATTTACAAATAAACGATCATGCCATTGATTTTACTTATATCCGAAATTCTCCCCTACAAAACCACAATTCCTCATTTTCCTCACCAACCTAGCCCACCGATAATTATTCTCGACCTCAAAGCAAAACAACACCGATGAACCGGGACGTTCCAGTGTCGACCTCCTCCTCCTCCTCCCCTCGGGTCGAAAATTTACGCGTTCGACGCGAGAAAGCGAAACGGCACGCGGCGTGGCACGACAAATTAGTTTCCCCGCGAGACTCGCCGCCGTCGGCCATTCCCATTGTCCTTCCCGCGAGTTAATGAAATCCCGCTCGTGGAATCGAGGCCGCGTGTGTCCCGACGTCGAACAGTATATATAGAAAGAATGATGAGGCGCAGGGGTGATTTGAGCGTGTGGGGAATGTCGGCTAGTTGAAGGATATATACGAGGGAACGAAGCTGCTGGTAGAGGGATTAGGTAGTAGAGGGTAATTAGAGAAGTAGCTTTGGAAAGACCTTTGACAATAGCGTACTGTTGGATTCAAGTGAATTTCTGTCAATGTCAGATGACCAAAGTTTATTATATTGTTGTTGCAAGAAATTTTACATTAAATTTTCCAGAAGATATTTCTGATATCAAAAAGGAGGCACCAAATGTAAGATCAAAAGGCCCTGATTGCTTTATCAAAACGAGAAGCTCACTCAATAACTCCCAGGGAACATCATAGAACCCGGCATCCGACGAAATTTCAGCTAATTAAAAGCTATAATCATCTCCCTCCCGCATCCCCGCTCATCCAGCTCAATCAAAAGAAGACCCACGATATCTCCGGCTCCTTCAAACTTAGACGAGCAACTCCCCCTCCCGTCCCATCCTCCACTCCTGCACTTTCTGACTCGATAACTCTCTCGTCGAGGAAGCCATCCTCATCCTACCGACACGACACAAAAGAGACGAAGATCTTCATCGGGGCCTAGAAAAAGGGTTCGACGCACACGAGTCGAGACTTGGAGAGTCAGTAAATTTTCGCTGCATGGGCGGTGGCGCACACACATTGTCCGCGCGTGCGCGACAGCTGTGCGCTGGAGGAGGAACAAAGAGAGAACGGGGAAAAGAGAGGCGGAGGAGTGGACGGCGATAAGGAGGGAAAAATTTATTGGAATGCGATGGAGTCGAGTTGCTTTTGTAGGATAGTGCGTTAGTGAGTAAGAGCGCTGGTCGTTGGGTGGGATTGGGTAATATTTAGTTGTTATGAAAGGCGGAGGATTAACACGGGATTTGCGGATTATGTTAATATGATCATTTGGAGGTGTTTTTATTGCATACTTGGCTTTGTGGGTAAAAATGGTATATGGCATCTCTTTCCGAATTCTATATTTGGCATTTAAAGCTGCAAGCAATTTTTCAAACTATATTCACAATCCTTCCGTCGATTGTCAATCAGACCATTGACTTACAAGAACAATAAGTCGTTGAAAAGAACTTCTCTAGACGTGGATACGTCCCAAGGTCAGCTTTGATCTAATCTCGTATCTTTTACTGTCGACCTTACAATTTTCAGTCGATTGTCTGTACAATCTACTCTTTTTTCAACAGAAACCCATTACTACACACGCTCGTTATGTAATCAAAGACGAAACAAAAAATTTCGCGCTCTAACAATCGAGAAAGTAAAAACGACCTTCTGACCTTCGTCACTTGGAATTTGACACCGTTAAAATATCAGTTTCGTAAAACAGGTATATTTTGTTTCTAGCTCAATCTTTTACAAAATGTAAGAGCCAGTTATATCGCTCCAAAACTAATTCCCCATCCATTTCGTACTTTTCCAACTCGAAATCCCATTGTTCCCAGTCGGATTGCGCATCAATTTTTCCCGGATAACAAAACGCAATAGGACAAACCGTCCACTCGACAATAAAAAGGGACCGCACCGCCAGGGGAACGGGCAGCAGCAGCAGTGGACTGACCGTATAACATCGAAAAAGCTCGAGATATAAGCTTCTCCATTTTTGGCCGCTGATTGATGCTCCTCGTAAATGCTAACGAATCGTCCCCCCACCCCCTACCTACCCACGAACTTTTTTCTGTCCCCCGGTGCGGTGTCTCCTGCTCATGCAGCAGATTTTTAGCCGACCGCGCGCGATCGTCATGATAAATCGACGGTCACGCCCGAAAGTACGAGTTGATAGAGCGAATCGAGAGACAGACAGAAAAAGACGGGCGCGTGTGATAAGAGAATTTTTAAAAAATTTTATTCTATCGCGTGTTTAAATTATAAGAAAAGAGTTCAATTAAATTATAGCTTGAATAATGCATAAACGACTTACAAATGATGGTTTAACGTGGAATTTATTCAAAGACTGGCTTTCTAAAAACAGGTTTTCAGCGGAATTTTAAGTATTGCATTTGGCACAGCCCGCATATTGAAATTTCGCATGCAGGAGAAAAAAATTCTTTCTACAAAATGTTCAAGTGCCTATTTACACAAGCCAGTTAGTCAAATAAAAGCTGCATTCTAAGATATTCTAATTTCGAGAAGAAATTAATTTTAACATTCTTTTATTTTAGAAATTGTTTTTTAAGCACCTCTTCGAAACTTCTCTCAAGAGAATTGGCGTTATTTCCATCAGTCGACCTATAAATCAACTTCAAAGTTGTCTCTTACAATGAAGAAATCAAGCCTATTTTTATCATCGACCGAAAAGCGATAACTAAATCCTCCGTCTCGACGCCGATAAGCATTCGAGAGGCATCAACGAAATCATTGTGCGTTTTCGTTGCTCCCCGGGCTATAAGAAAAAAAATACACTTTGCAAATGACCTCATTGTGAGTCCTAAAGTTGACGCACGTGGCCCGAGGATCATCAATAAAGGCTTTCACTGGTCGAAGGAATATTTCATAAGAGCTATTTATAAAGGCCATTGGCACGAGGCGAGCGCAAACCTGCAGTTTCGACGTTACGAAAATAAGAAAGTACAAAAACTGTAATTTCCTTTCGAAGATCTGTCGGAATAACGTAGCCGATTTAAAGTTCACTTATTGGGAAAAATACACTTTCCACGGAACTAAAAGGACGCACTGAACGTTTTTCCACTCTAATTTCTATTTACTTCGTCGCGTTAACCGTCGGACAAAGAGAATCTAAACTATTTACGCTGCGACTATTGATTCGTCTCCCGCTTCTCTTTAAATACAGCCCTGAAAAATCCGAACTGTCATCGGGAACTCGTCAAAGAGAAATACCCCGGATCCCGGTCACGCTGAGCAAATACTAGCGGCACCCTAGCTCTCTTCTCTTTCTTTTGCCAGGAGAAAAAGTTGACCTTTCCAGCGTCCCAAAGAAATGCGAAAAAAGAAGACGTTGAAATCTACTGCGCGCGCGTGTGTGTGTGCGCAGAGTTTTACGTGTAGAAAGTTGCCGGACTAAAAATGTCTCGTAAACTGTAAAAGACCTCTTGAAATTCTAATTCTTTTATCAGGGGCGAATCTTCGTTGCGTCTAACGAGAAGGTTCGGGAAGACAAAGAGATCGTTGTGAAGTTAGTGTCGTAGTTGTTTGCAGGGGAAAGACGTTTTTTGGTTTTATTTTTATGCAACAATAAGAAGGCATATGGAGGATTTAATGAGGCGACAGGCTCCCCAAGACACAAAATTTCAGCTTTAATTCTAAAAACGTGTAATAAGGTCTTTAGTGTGGAAAAGTTATTGTCAATTTCTAAAAGATAATTTAGAAGCACTGGAAAATAGTTCAGAAATAATGAATTATTTAACTCTCTGTTGCTATATATTTCTAAGGAAAAATTTATTTGTCTGGGAAAGTGGCCGTTGTCGGACTAGTGCTAGACAAACAACAAACCCAGTTGCGTAATCGAGTAATTCAACGTTCTACATAAATTGAACTCGAGTTAACGTTGCCACCTTTATTATTTATTGATGGAACAAAATTTCGAAATTAACAATAGTGTAGTATTTTTGGATTCCGCAGGTCAGCTAAATGTGTTCAAGACGAATCGATATTCTTTCTACATGCACAGACGATAAAACAGTGTTAGTGGTAAAGAAGGACGATTATACCCTCTTGAAATAACTACTAACAAAAATTGATGCCTCAACTATTACCAACTGAAGTCATAATTTTCTCTCCATACATCCTATCCTTACAGTTCTGTCCAGTGTATAATTATGATCTCAAAGCCTCTGTATCGTTAGCGAAATACAACGCGATCGCCTACACAGCTCACGACAGCAATTTTTCGCGGATTCCTTTCCGCCGTATCTACAATGCCTGTATATATGCCTGTGTGTGTGTGTGTGTGTGTGCGTGTGTGTGTGCGTGTGTGTGTGTGTGTGTGTGTGTATGTGTGTGTACACCCAGCAGGCGTAACATACAAAGCGCCGTCGTCGAGTGAATCCAGAGCAAACCGACATGCTCGTTCTCTCTCTCTCTCTCTCTCTCTCTCTCTCGCTCTCGCTCTCGAAGATATTGTATTCTCTTTGTCTCCTCGGGGGGAAGGAGGGAGCGAGAGAATCAGGACTAGTCTGTGTACCTGTGTACGTATACGGTACGATCGTTGTGTACATATGCCAGAGAGGTAGAGCCAGTCTCTGACTTTGCCTCGAAATCCAGTTCTAGGGATGCGGGGTGCAACGAGGACAACGACGACGACGACTACGAACGACGTAACTCGAGCAGAGTGAAGAGAGAGGGGGAGAATGGGCATTACGTCAGATTGTCAAGATAAAGTTGAATTGGTGCTGCTGCTACTGTGGAGAAGAACACAGGAGTATGGAATTATAAATGATTCTATTGATCGCTGGTTGAGTAAGGGTTCTGGGAATGTCATAAGTTTTCTTTAGGCTTTTATTTGAACGTTTTAGATTCGCATAAAGAGTCTTATCATTGTAGAAACATTCTGTAACCTATAAAATAACATTTTCCATCCACTATTATCAACGTACACTTTGACCATCGTATTTCAATCTGGGAGAAAAAGGTTAAAAATTGCACAACATCAAAGCATCCCAGCTATAACGAACCCAATCGATATCCACCAACAAATACATTTCCCCGACGGCATCACATCCTTACGTAACAGCCGTCCGGCGACCTGTCCTTTCCCGCCACCCTGTATAAAAGCCTCTCCGCTTTTGCGCTCCCATATTCCTCTCTTTCTCTCCTCGGCGATATTATTACAGGCGAGCCAACGACAGTTCTTTGCCATCCTCATCCTTCTCCTCTTCTTTCCTCCCCCACGAGCGCGCGCGCGACAAAAGCTCTCTCTCTCTCTCTCTCTCTCTCTCTCTCTCTCTCTCACGCGTAGTCCTTTGTTAACGTCCATTCTCTATATACGTACCGGCTACGTACACCTATATTACCAACCTCGATCGATAGCCAAGGACGCTGCTGTCGGGGCCGCTAATCCTCCCCCCACTGGGCTTTTTCGCTTCTGCGGATTAGCGTCGATCAATTAGCGCCGCTGCTGCTGCTGCTCCTCGCGCTCGGGAATCCGAGATCAAGCGTCGCGAAATATTGCGCGAGAGTGGCAGAGGGGCGTGAGGATTAAGAGAGAGTGAGAGAGAACGAGGCAGAGGATTCCGGTTTCTTTTCCCTGCAGTGTATGTGTGTGTGCGGTAGTGAAAGAGAGGAGAGAGAAAGAGAGAGATGAATTCTCGAGCTACTGGAATTTTTTGCAGGATAGACTGCGAGGAACGAGAAAGAGAGGTTGGGTTAAGAATATCGCTTTGGGAGGTAAAGGATGGGGCCTGGGAAGACCAGTAGCGAGCGATCCTTTGAAATATGGCTTTCTACTTTAAAAATAAGCCCGATTTTTAATATCGCCTGGCGATTCTTCTTTTCTTTTTCGTCATCTGTAAGAGGTGCAGGAATTTCTTGAACTATTGGTTTGAACGGGATGTCCTGGCCAACTGTGCGGATCTAGCGAGGAAAATATTGTGTCAGCGTCAAGTTTGGCAAGAACTAGCGTTCTATTACAGCAATTCACCATAGGCTTATAGCGAACAATCCCCCGACAAACTCATCACACTATACCCAGCGCCACACGCGACGTTCGACTTATCGGCATCAGCGACCTCTGGCACACATGCACCCCTCTCGATACGACCAATACCCCACGGGCTCTCACGTACACACAGATACACCGACAAAGGCCTAATCCAATTACCCTATAACCACCTCGGGCCAAAACTCTCCGGCTCTCCAGATTAGCTAATCGGCAGTCGGCGCGCGCTAAGTCGACCCCATTCCCATACCAAGTCATCCTCTCTCTCTCACTATCTCTATCCGACCGGTTCCTCTCTGCGCAACAACCAACCTCTGTCTCGCTCTTTCTTCCTCCTTCGCGGCGTTTAACGCTTTTCGCGATCTCCCCTCTGACATTAGCGGAAAAAGAAAAGCAGGAGAGGCCCCCTAGCCAGCCGACGTCTCTCTCTCTCTCTCCCTTGTGGCTTATATATCCCCGCGAGTACAAAAGCGGGGGACCGAGCGAGCAAGCGCTTTATGTCTTCTGGAGCTCTCTCGCGGCGGCATTTCGTGATTTCACGGCGCGCGCTGTGCAGAGTCTCGGTGAAAGAACGCGAGAGAGCTACTACTCGATACGGTTAAGGCATGGATAATGGTCGGCTCCTTTTTTTTCGACAGGAGTCTGCTACCGGTCTCGGAGGTTTAGGTTATAGGAGGGGTGCTGCGGAATGTTGGATAGGCATTTGTTGATGAAAGGGCGAGATTTTTTTTTAATAACCTATTGTATTCTTTTTTTGAGGAAACTGTTGATTGTTTGGATAGAGTTGAACATGGGTCATGGATAAAAGAGCTGACTAAGCCTCTTTAATTTTATGGTGTGTTTTAGATGCTATCGGGACTTGACTTGGCGGAAATTCATCTAAATGAATATTTAACAATAGTTCATCGTATCCTAGCAAAGTCCTGATCAGATTAACCCAAGAGATTTAGAATTTTGCAAATAATTTATTTACCGAGTTTATTTCCAATTTCTGAAATTATATGCTTTTCTTCGATCAAATGAGTACCAGAGAAGGCATTTTCCGAAAAAACAATTTTCTGTACAAAACACACCGACCACCATCGCCAAAATCCACAGCAGACTTTCGGCTATTAGCATTGAAACCCTGACATTCCCCACCAACCCATTTGCATCCTGACATCCCGGCACTGTCGTCCACTCCGTGTACACGTCACACACACATACACACACATCACGGCGCATTGTGGGACCTCCTTAAACCGCGCGCTCACGAGCTCGGCTGATGGTGAGTCACGCAGCGCTGCTCATCTCGGCCTGTTTGTTCTCTCTCTACTCCGTATATCTCGCGCACAGACAGGCATGCGTGTCGTTCTAAAAGGCCATGTCGCCGCAGCAGCAGCAGCAGCAGCACGTGACTCACCGAATTTTCCAGATAGACCTGTATAGCCCTGGATTATTTAGCGAAGAGTCGCCACACGGTCAATGAGGTTCATTAGGTGCCGACCGACCCGGGGCGAATTCACATGTGTGTGTAGATAAGGCGCGCAGGTATAGAGCGAGAGATGGAGAGTCGGGATAGCTGGCTGACGGATAAAGCGATACGGTTGGATTAGGCTGATGCGCTGATTTTCGGGGCCCCGGAGAGAGAGACAGAGTGCTTTTGCAAAATGAAGATAGCTGATGCGAAGGGAGAGGGTTTGCCATTGTGAGGTCAGGAGATTAGGATGATTTGATGGCGAGTGGTGGAGAGAGGTGGTTCGTTATTTTTATCGACTATATGTGATATAACAAAGTTTCTTTAGTAATAAATGGAAGACATGTATTTCAGAAAGATTCTTTTTACTTCATGGTACACCTTATATTTACAGCTATTTTCTTAACAAGACTTAGATTCTGGAAACAAGTGTATACGTTTAATTACAAAGAACGCAAATTCTAAATAGCACCTGTCGGTAAAATTGTAAAAGAAGTAGACGTTGGCAATCTTCTGTAGCTGAATACCCACTAACATGCTCACAAAGCAAAGTTTTAGAAAGAAAACAAAGACCAGAGAACCTGCCTCGCATTCTACAACTTTAATCTCGATAAAAGACCTAACTATAACCTCTCCTCCTTACATCAAAATTGCAAACACAACACTCCACGATCTCTCTCGTATATACACACACACATACACATACACATCAAAGCCGCGAGAATCTCAGCTCTCGCACAAATGAAATTCAAGGGCCAAAACAAAGAAAGCAAAACGCACCTTAAACCCCAAAGCACAATACGGCCGGCTCGCATTCGTTTCACGAACAACAACAGCGGCGGCGGCGGCAGCAGCAGCATATAGCTTCTTTGCTCGTCGACGACGTGGGCGCGCGAGCCCGTGCTCCGCATAATTACACGGTTTGCGAAACGGATTACCTTCGAAAACGAGAATAGCAGGCGGCAATTACACCGTCCTCGCTGTATAGTACAACTATACTGCTGCTACACACCTCTCTCTTTCTCTCTCGTGCGATTTAATTCTCAATCAATTTTCGTCAGAGAGAGAGGCGACGTCGGCCTCTGCACTGGAAGATTCATCGATCCCGCGTCGTTTTCTGATTAGCCTGAAAGGGACGGTAGGCAGTCGACAGAGTCTCGCGTGTGTTGCTTTGATTGTTCCTAGAGGATGGGATTTCAGCTGAGTGATTTTCCTTGTTAAAGTCAAATAAATTGCTGTCTAGTATAGTAGTAGTACTGGAAAAACGATGTTTGCTCACAAACCGCGTTAAAAATAAACATGATTTTTTTTTACTTTTACATATTTGCTTTGTTTGCAGAATAAAAAGCGCCACCTGTATGCCGGCCAGACATTACTCGTTACAATTGATTTTTTTTTTTTTTTTTTTTTTGAAAAAATAAAACACTTCGAACATTGTTACAGTAAAATTATTCATAAAATCGTATTTTTTATTTATCCGGCGGTTCTGCCACGCGAAACGTAAAAAAAGCCGTTACAGCTCGGTTCTCTCACTCCTATAGCGGCTTTAAAAAAGATTTTATCGGAAAACCGTATTCCGATTTTACAGAATCCGAAGCCCCAGCTGGACGATAGCGGAATTTTTTTGCTCCCCCTTCCCATGGGCTCGCGGCGACAGACCTTTGCAACAGAAAAAAAAATAGATAAAAAAAGAGAGGCGCGCAGGAGGCTAGAGTTTCAAGGGACGCGATGATTTTCGAATTTTCGGATTGCACGCGGCGGCGAGGCTCAGGTAGGTGGTGTATAGAGGGAGAGAGGGACGACTGGGACGTAGGTTGAATACGCTATATATCGAGAGAGAGGGAGATAGCGTGCGGGTCGAATGCAAAGTCGAGGTTTTTCGGGTGTCGCGTTCTTAGAATAATCGATAGGCACGCGCGATCGCGCTGGATTTGCATTGGAATTTGGTTTTGAGAGGCGGCGTTGAGTAATGTTTAAAAATGTTTCTTTTTGAACAAATAAAAAAATTCTTCATAGGTTCTGAAATTCTCCGAAATCTCTACACAGTGGAATGAGTTTCTGGGTTTGGCAATGTACTTGCTGACGAAGCAATGACTCGGATGTACTCATATAGTTTAAACACGGCATAGTGATATCAAAAGTGCTCTTTGCAATCGCTTTCACAAGGGTACATCTGAGACGTCCGAATCAATTATTTGATCAACAAAAACATTAGAATCTCATGTTCATTTTTAGTACTTTTAATATTATTATTATTGTATAGACTCTCCCAAACATATTATTATCACCAAATTTCTTTGTTCAAATTCACTCAGCACTCGACAATCCTACACCCCAACCCTATAAAGATCGACCAAAGAAACCCAATAAAAAAAAGAAGGAAAACCGGAAAAAGGAGCCAACGCCTCCTTGGAATTCTCCCTTCCACTCCACTAATTGCACTCTTTAATTCCTCCCTCGCCAAGAAAGCATCCTCCTCCGCCCATTCACCACCGCGCCTCTCTCTCTCTCCCTCTGAAACTTCACCCTCGAATCGATACGACGTGGTATGTATGGGTAAGCGCGCAACCGTTGTGTGTGAGCGTCTCTACCTGTACGACGACCGATGCGTCTAAGTGCTCGTATCCTGTGAGTATGTGTGTGTGTCGGTGCAAAGGGGCGCGCGGCTCGCCTTCGGTTTCCGCTCGGCGCCGTTACTTTTCTTTCTTTTGACCGGCTCGTGAATTATCGGTGGTTGTATGGAAAGAAGGTGGAATACTTGATATTACGGGAGTTTTCGTTATTTTGTTTTTTGCGTTTGAAAGATAGGTGCGCTGGGTTTTATCGAATGGCGGGGAAAAATAACGCTTTTGTATATATTTATTGTGTGGGATCGCTTCGAATAAAATGCGTCGAAGGTTTTAAGTTTGACGAAAAGAATAACGGTCGAAAGATAGTTGATGTGAATTATAAAAGTATATTTTCGTGAAAATTTTTTATGTTTTTCTTGATAATCAAGTTTATCTGTTTCGTTTATCAATATATTTATTATAGATATATCAACAAACGGAATTACATATTTATGAAAAAAAAAATGCTGTTCAATGATTTATGGCTTTTCGGATCGGTTAATGTCAGAATAAAATACATCCATTAAATGTCAATCAGGCGAAATGTCATTCTACAACCGTACACGCCTATATTTTATTCATACCGCCGTACTCTGCCTTGTCCTCTTTGCATAAACCATAATAACGATAAGCCCATTTGCATTTGAAAGCCCATAAATTACCATCGATTTTCCCGCGTCCAAACCACAACCGCCAAAAAAATCCCCCCAAAAACAGCCCTAATCAACAGTTTGAAAACGCCCGCTTCTCTTTAAAACTTCATCCAACATTTTCTTCTTCCTCGTCCAGTTCGCTCTCGCGACCTCGCGGCCGACGAGTCGTTGCCAAGACGACGATTTATCCGAGCGCGTACGCGTATGTATATATATACACACAGCCGTCTGCCCACACACCCGCGCACGTATACGTAGCGAACTTTCGAGGCGATGATTTATCGTGATCGGCCGGCAGCAGGGAAATTTTGAGCCGTGCGGAATTCCGCGTCCGACGCCGGCTTTCCGTTCGGTGCACAGAGAAAAAGAAATATGTAGGAAATTGTGGGAGAACGAAATGGTGCCGGGGAATTTGTTGTATGGCGGTTCGATAGTTTGAACGAGTTCTTTTTTTTATGTTTTATAGGTTGAAATAAAGCCGACAGGGTAATAATTTCCGTTTGAATTGTACCACCGTTTATTCGCTAAAAATTAAATGGTTTTCTTATTGTGAGAAGAATCCGATTTTCCAATACAATTATATTTTATTTTGTATAAGAAATAAATAGATTAATTTTTAAAGCAAGATAAGCTCGTCAGCAGAGTTCTGCTGCAGTACTGGAAATAGACTTCCGAGGGATTTTTAGCTTACCCGCAAATTTCTGCTGAAAAAGGAAATGGTTAAGGCGAAGGAAACCCGAAGCACAATTTAGTTTCGCAGGATATCGTAGTAGATTGCGCGAAAGAAAATTTAATAAAAAGATTATTTCTGAGCATTAAATAATAATCAAATAACAAAATACTCTTATTGATCTTTGCATAAAACACTGTAATATATAGGTTGTAAACGACTGCAGCAAAATATCATGTGAAAATCAATAACGTTTTCATATTGTTGTTTTATTGTTCATGAATTATTGAAATCTACAAAGCTATCGATTTGACGTGCCTGCCACAGTTCTTTTTTCCTACAACTCTTCGAAATAATTGTTTTGATTACGAATTCAAAAGCACGCAAAGCAAAACGAATGAGAATATAACGTGTTTAATTGAACAGCTATTTTCGTATCAGCTAATTTCGATTCCATGTCAATGTTTCTAATGTGACTCCGTAATTGCAAAACTTCGCGAAAGAAAGAGTACCCAAGATAAGGCCGTGAGCGCGCAAAACATACGTTAGACCATATCAATTGAAACCGCATGTGAGCCGACATTATTACAGTTGCCGCAATCAAAGTGATAGTACAAGTAGATAAAACTTTTTCCCCGTAAAGACCCGATCATTTGCATAATAAAACCGTAATTGTATCGACGATTTCGCTTCGAAAAGTTAATGGATGAAGACAATGTAATTTTTCCTTACTTCGTCGCGCAAAAAGATTTACCATAAATACGCGCGTTAGTTGTGCACAAAGACGAGACCTAAAAAAAAAACGATAAAAAGTTTTCCGGTTACAAGAACAGGAAATTCCATCTTCGTGTACAATGCAGGAAACCGCGTGATGCCCGCGTGTGCTATCGGAACGTTTTAAAATATCATGCTGACATTTTCTTAAAATCAGTTTAATCAGTTTATAAATAATTTAACGTGAGATGATAAGAAAAATAAAGTGCAAAGTTTACCGTTGTTTTTTACATATAAATCATTCACTATATTCGATTTGTAGACAACGTATACTTAGATTCTTTTTTAGTCTCGAAAACAGGAAATATTATTCAAAGGCATTTAAAAATATCCTACATTACCGCTAACTTTAAAACTACGAGAATACAATTTTGATCAAATTTTTTCATAAACTTGTCGGAATTAACTTTTGTTTTTTTTATCGTTACAGGGGTCTTCCATGTGGGGTCCAACCACCAGAGCCAGTCAAGGGTCCGGACGGCGACAAACTTTCGACGATAGCCGCGAGGTTCAGCTACTTTCAGGAGAAGAGGCACACGGCCCTGGGCAAACCTGACCTACGGCGCAACACAAATCCACCGCCGAGGAGTAAAGGCACCAGACCTACAGTTAGACTGAGACCACGACAGGTAAAGCAATGATTAATTTCTTTGCAAAATAAAATTGCTATCATTTAATATAAACGACGTCTTAAAGAAAATTAGATAATTTGACAAAAAAATTACTCCAAAACTGTTTTACCGACGTCACATTGACGACTACTAGACAATAGGATTTTTTGATAAAAAATTATTCCAGTCAAAATAATGCGCCACACCTTCACGAAAACGAAATTTGATAAAACTATTTAGCTAACTTCAAACAATTCTCTAAATATAATCTTTATTTACAGGTACTCTGCAGTAAATGCCGCTCGATATGTAACGAGAACAGCGAGAACGTCGGCCGCAAACGCAAGCCGGAGGAGCCAAGCCCGAGCGAGCAGCCGACAAGGCGGAGCGATCGACGCCTGAGTTCTCAGCAGCAGCAACAGAGCCAACCGCCACAAAACACAAGAAGTCAGAGGCTGTTGCACGTGGGTGATCAGTCGGACGAGAGTTCCTCCTCGAAGACGACGTCATCGAGCCATTCCGACGCCCAATCGCACAATTCTAAATTCAGCGCCAGTCTCATTCCGAAGCTGTCGAGGCTCAGGCCTGCGGAAATTGGCAATGCCATGCAGAGTACAGGTGAGACTTTAGGGCGATATTAAGATACTGAACCTGTTTTACCGACCGTCGGTAAAACAGAAACCCATGGAATATCGATATTCTATTGGACTAAGTAATCCGTTATCCCTAACCATGCTAGCTCGATGCTCTGAAAAAACAAAATGGCTAAAATTTAGTTCACTTTCGCAGGTTCTTCAGTGAAACTGGCAGAGCCAGCAGCGCGCGGCGTTTACTGGAACGGCCGGGACGACGAGGGCCGCGAAGCAGCTGCTGAGGAGGAGGTCGAGAACCGGCCGATGAACGCCCTCTCATCGTCGCGACCCGAACCTATGGAGCTCGACAGCAATCCGACCCAGGCCTACTGCGCTACTCCGAGGCGGCTTAGCAGCTCGTCCGTTGAGAGCGCCAAGATACCGCCCGATGAGGAGGACAAGAAGACCCTCGCCGCTGCCGATTCGACAGTTAAAAGTGAGTTCAGGAATTCAATGTCCTTTTTTTAATTATACCTGATATTTTTAGTTTACAAAAATTTCTACTTCATTGCGACATAGTAATTTTATTATCTATTATTAAATTATTAGTAATAATTTTGAAAAAAATATTCAAAGTAACATTGTTAATAGTTTACAATAAGAAGTTTTAAATTCTTGATTTTAAAAAATAAAGAATAATTTTGAGAACATCTTTTGACTTAAATAGAAGAGTATTTTTTTGACGAACATGTTTTTAACGAATTCCTAAGTAGTTAAATTTTCTAAAGGTGGCGGACGAACAGTGCGAGCGACACGGAAAAAGCGCTCGATAGGTCTAATGGAGGATCTCTGGGACGAGTCAGTGTTCGAGGATCCGGCGAGAACGACGACCGCCACGAGGGCGACACCAGTCATAAAGATATCGTTCGGCGCCCAGGGCGAAGGCACCGTGCTCAAGATACCTTCGAAGATACAGCATCCATATCTTAGTAAGTAGATTGCCAGTAAATTAAAATTAAAAATTTTGGATTAATTCAGTTCTACAAAAAAACTTTTATTCACACATTACACTTTTTCATCATAGGCAGGGACATGGACACGGACACAGAGGAGGCGCAAATGGAGCTCGAAAGGGATCCCTTGGAACTCCCAAAGAGCTACGACGGAAGCGGCTTCGATAGTTATAGGCGGCGCGACGCGGAAGACGACGGCCAGGAGCAGGTAGACCCACAGAGACAGGGCCTGTCGCCGAAGGACTGCGAAACGGCGAGTACTAAGGCCGCGAAAAAGGCACTGAAGAAAGCGAAGAAGAAGGCGTTGAGGAAGATGTACGGGGCGATATCGCCGGCGAGGTCGCCCTGTAATGGTTCGCCAAGGTGAGTTTAAGATTTTCTTTTTCTGCAGCATAGAATTCGAAGACTTTGCTTTACATCGTACTTGCCAATATATTTATCGATATTTAAAATTTGTTGTATTTACCGACTTTTTGTACGTCTCTTATAACAGCTTCAGTTTTTAACTTTTAATAATTATTACAGTTATTCACAATATTTTTAATAAATGTAAATATAATCCCATAGTGACTATTAATAAAAACCTAGAAATCAATTAAAATAAAGAAAAATACAAAGTAGTAATCGGCAATAATACCGACACCTTTTTTATCGACATGCAGTCGGTAAAACAGTTTCATGTTACATTCTTACTCATTATTCTTTTTCTCCAGGTACAACTCGAACTTCGACAAGATGCTCTACCACCGTCGCAAGCACAAAGTCAAGCACAAGAAGAAGCACAAGGAGGAGCGCAAGCACAAGAGTCAGTCGTCCTCGTCGTCGTCCTCGATGCCGCTACCGAGCGCCCAGCAGCTGGACTGCCTGGGTCAGCCGGTCCCCATGGACACCCATCATTACCATCACCATCACATGGCTGATGAGCAGCAGAATGGCACCGAGCAGCAGCAGCAGCAGCAGCAGCACTCGGAGCAAGAAGACACGACGACGATGTCGACCTACACGGCCATCAAGGAGCAGTGCCTCAAGCAGAAGCTCTCCATATCCCTTAAGAGACTGAACACGAACGCTTACGCGACGACGGGCTACCAAGCCAGCAGCAGCAACGCCTCCTCTACGGGTTGCAAAACCAGCGAGGACGACGAGGAGGAGGAAGACGAAGATGACGAAGAGGAGTGTACTGGTCACACAAACGGCGAGGAAGTGTCGGCAGCGGAAACGGCGCCGGATTTCCCGCCCCCCGAGCATCCGCTAGTCATGCGTTTGTCTGCTGCGGCAACGCCCGTCGAACACTGTCTAACGGCTGCTGGACGTAGAATGGACGTCGGCGATGTCGTCTGGGGCAAGGTGCACGGGTTCCCCTGGTGGCCTGGCAAGGTGAGGAAGCGATAGAGATTGGCGGTATCGCTTTTCCTCACTTCTGTGATCATTTTTTTTTTTTTTTTTTTTTAATTTTTTTTTGCGTGATACGGTGACACGAGTTCGTGAGACGCTTGTGAACTGTATCAAATACTGTTCTCTTTTTTAATTTTTAAAAATAGGCTTTTAAATTAGAAATTTCATTATAAAAGTTGTTTATATTCGTATGATATAAATAAGATTTATTCTGGCAGTGAACTTTTGAAATGAAATGTATATAATAATTTAAATAAAGAATTGTTATTTAAATTACTTCGTGTTAAAGTCCGTTTCTAAAATCCACCCAAATTCTGAATTATGAAAAATCTTTCTTAGCGATAGAGATATTTAAACAAACACTAGTTGCTTCACAACTATAGCTTATTTGATAATAAATTTTCATGGTCACTCATAACAACTAAAATAGTTGTTTTATAAATATGAATATTAGTAAAAATTATCTCTTTTTCTAAACATTCACAAAATTTTAACGACCTACTAATCCATAATTTCATATTTCTATTTTTGCTTTTACCAAAACTCAAGCTTCAAATCAAACAAACCACTCTATATAACAATCCGACTATCACACAAGTCGTAATAAAACACTTACCTCTCATCGCCTCAATTCCAGGTACTGAGCATCACGGACTCGGGCAAAGAGGACAGCAGCTCATTGGGCCCGCAAGCGCACGTCGCATGGTACGGCTCGTCGACGAGCTCCCTCATGTCCTGCGACCAGCTCAGTCCATTCCTCGAAACATTTAAGGTGATCATCAACGGCATTCCGCGCGTCTCTCGCATTGCTACGGTCCTCTACTTCCATATATAACTATACATTTTACGGGAATCCGATAGTACCTCGGGACTCCGAAAGAAAGAATTTAATAATGTTTCTCGGGATGATGGCAGTAGTAATAGTAATAACGATGAGAATCTAACGATAATATACGCAATTGATTTTATTGCGAAGTACGGGTTGTTTCGGTTTATGAATACATTTTATTGGAGAGGAGAGTATGTGAGTTTTACTTGTTATTTTTGCCAGTAAAGGTATTGGGAATTGAAATATATTGAAATAAAATTTCAATTTTATTTAAACAAACATATAAAATCAATATAATTTAAAGTCAATACATGATTTTTTAGTTTCGAAATATTACATAAAATGAAAGAGCTTTGATATAGTTCATCCAGATATTTCTGAAGAAATGAAAAAACTAAAAGTAACTCTATGAGAAATTAATCCTCACTTATTCTATAATTTCAGATTATTAAATAATTTTTCCTTCTACAATTTGCGATTAAAAAAATATTTTCAAGTACAAAAAATAATTTACCAACATATCTTATTATTATCAATTTTATAACTCTCTCATGAACTCTGATGTCATTCTTATACTTATACAGTACAGAATCCATAAAAAAATTGTGCTTTACCTATCACACATGATAAGATAAACATTTTTCCTGCATTATTATATATTTCTTAAAATCAAGATTCGAACCCAATCGTAAATCAATGTATTTTATAAGGTACTTACAGTTTAACCAAACACTCTGGTCATAAATTCAAACTGCCTATCGACAGCACAATTTCACAACATGCTAATCCTCGAAAAATGTCTCTTCTTCCAGACTCGCTACAACAAGAAGAAGAAGGGCCCATACAAGGAGGCGATTCGGCAGGCACAGAGCGAGGCACGCAGTCAAATGATCGCGCCTCCACCGCCACCGCCGACCTTGACTCCAGGCAGTGTTCTCGACGTGTGCGGATCGCCGCGCGAGGTCAACGTGCTTTCTTGAAGCCAGACAGGTCGCCGACGACGACGGGGCCGTCGTCGCAAACGCTCGCCGCCACCGCCGATATTGTGCGGGCGGCGCAGGGCCAGGCGCAAGGCTCCGAGTATCGTTGCATAGCGCGGGGGGTGCGGGGATACAGGGACGATATAACACGAGTTGCTACGACGAGGCTGTTGTGATTTTTGTTGAGAGTGAATTTTTCGATATTTTATCAGAGGATTTTCGTTGTTTTCTTTTCTTTTTATTGGTGTGAAAGAGAGGATTCGGATCGAAGCGCTTAGTAATCCTTCGACCGAATCGCGTAACGTATAATTATTATGAATATTTTATTTCAAAAGATATGAGGATGTTTCTTTTTTTTATCGTTGACTAAACAATGATTTTGTTTGGATGGAGCGAAGTGTTTTTCGGAGTTACGAGTTTTTACAAATTGTAAAGAGCCAATCTCGCGTGTTGGAAGCAACAAAACAAGCCCGCATTCGCACACTAGTTTTTACCGTCTCTGGAATTCGACGTATCCAGGACCAAAATATTCGTGCATCGGCGAGCCCCCGTCGAACCCTTTTTGTTTCGCTCGCGCTTTAAAATGTTCCAAACCTTTGTAGAATACATACCGACGTGATATGTAACTGCTTTGATGTCGATAAAAGATTATAAAAATGTACAATGTGTACATTTGCAAAGTATTAAGATATGATAGTTTCTTATTCTATTTTTTGATGAATCAAAAAGAT
Source organism: Torymus auratus (assembly GCA_900474315.1). Classification (NCBI taxonomy): domain Eukaryota; kingdom Metazoa; phylum Arthropoda; class Insecta; order Hymenoptera; family Torymidae; genus Torymus; species Torymus auratus. Next base: position 26,272 of record UXGD01001823.1, read on the forward strand.
GTTTTTTTTTTTTTTATTTAATTTTTTATTATTACTATAATAAAATATCTTGATAATTTTAATATTACTAGTTTTAGTTTTAAGATGGAGAATTGAAAAAAGATTTTAAAAAGCTTTTTATGTTCTAACAAGCATTTTCATAAAATTAAAGATCATCCACTAAAGGAAATATTACTTCTACCATCGGCAAACACTAAAAGTTTCGCAATCCACCTAGGCGTTATAAATAACGACAACGAAACACCTCGACTATCGTAGATACGATCGCGTCGCGGCTTTTATCGGCCAGCAGCGCCGAGTCTAATCTTCTCACTGTACTTTATCGCCGCCTTACGTGCGCTGGTCAGTGTAATTCCAACGTGACGACGATGTACGGTGAGCAGACTCGCGCGCGCAGCGTTCCCTGGGGTCTCGAGAGATGTACGTATGTATATATGCCTTGGTCCTGGTGTGTCGAGCTGTTGAACCGAGATTTTGGTGTTTTTTCTCTTTTCGCGTGGGGAAGTTTGCGATTCTTGTAGTGCTTGAAATGTGTTCACGCGTATATTTTGTACGAATGCTGTTTCATCGAAGTGTTCAATACGACGATTTGATGGATTGGTTGGTTGATTGTTTTGAAATGATGCTAAGCGAGATTTATGTATGATTTTAGTCGCGTGATGTTTGGGTTTTTATTGAAAGAAATCAATTTAGTTTTTATGATGATGTTATGGAATATTTTTGTTAAAGCAAGTATTGTTTCAAAATAGTTGGCTAATTAAGCTAATCATTTCTCGAGTAAAACAAGACGAATTTAATGTTTCTATAGAAAATAAAAGTCTGCGAGAATTTGCAAATTTCCATGGACTGATTTGTAGAAGGTACTTTTGAGAATCACCAAAATTTTGTGTCAACGTTTGTGGATGCGAAGAGTAATTCAGATTGTCGTTTTAATAAAACAAAAGTTGTTTATACATTAAAAGCTTTAACTATTTTATCAGCAGCATTTTGCAAAACGAAAGCTTTATGGCAAAGAAGTGAACAAATTTTTTCCTCATGAAAAAAAAGAAAATAAAAGGCGGATTCTTTATAAATTTTTCCTTCGCACCCCGAATTAATTGCGAAAGAAAAAAAAAGGTGCATACTGCGTGTCATCAGTGTGATTCATGTGAGTGCGGTGAAAATGCTTAGTAAAAAAAAAAGAAGTCAATAATCGTCGACGTAAAATGAAAAAAAAAAGAGATAACGAATTCAAATAGCTACAGACCCACGTGTTAGATGCCGTTTAGGCAACGAACGCTTGTTCCAAATCCTTTATTTATTTAAAATAAATAATTAACAAAGTAACACTGCTCGAGCCAGCGACGCCTGACACTGGACAGCATCTCTAAGATAACCTAAACGAAATGAGAGAAGAGAAATAATACTGATGATAATAAAAAAAATAAATAAATATTTTACTTTTCCGATTTTCAACTGAATTTCTCCAGAAATGTGACACTGCCACTTTGCAATTTATTATTCGCGCGTGTAAGTTGTTTAGGCGAACGAGAGAAAGAAAGAAAAAGAGAGAAGAGAGAAATTTATCTGTCCAATCTCGCGTAGAAAGGAGGTTGTCCGTTGTCTCTGCTTTGCGGGGGGAAGGGAGAAATAAAAATCGTTTCTATCTTGCTAGATAGATATTGACTTGCGATATATACCGTCTTCGTGTATTTGCCGCTTTCGATGGCTCTTCTCATTTAGGACGTTTATTTTTTACAGAAGTTCATACAGTCGGAAAGTTTCCGGAGTGCGACGTATTGAATGAACGTTTCTTATTTATGATATTAAAAATTTGAAATATTTTTTTTGTTTTGTTTTATTTATAATTTTTACTTTGCGAGACGCGAAATAAAGTGAAACTTTGCATGTATAAAAAGCTTTAACGTGTAGCTTATAAATAAATCTTCATTCTTTCATTAGGCTAAGCAAATTAGAATTGTAAGGAAAAAAAATTAGATTCTCTTGCTAAATTAGGCTTGGCATAAAGAAGCGCTTGTTAAGAATTTAGGAGAGACGACTTTTTTTACCAAAAAGTTTCATTTTGTTTCCGTCGCGTCGAATTATTTAATACGTCGCGTTCCGGAAATTTTCCTCGCCCGCCCAACTTGATTTTAATATTTTATAAGGCGATATTTTGAGTTTCTACGTGAAATGTATACGAGTTCGAGAACTCGAAAGGAGACTTTTCTTTGAATAATGAATAATAATAAAAAAAACGTAATACGCTTGTGACGATTGAACAAAATATTTGGTCGACGTGGAGAGTTTCTCGAGGAGAAACCAAAGTGATTGAAGAGACTGCTCTAAAAGACAAACGAATATAAAAAAAACACCATGTGAGAGTAATAGGGAGAGAAAGAGCGAAAGGAAGAGTGAAAAAGAGTCGCGCGTCGACGAACGGTAAAAATGATGTTTTTAAGTAACTGTGATTTTTCAAATGTTTTATATTGAATATAAATATATATTATATGTATATTAATTATGAATTTGTATGCATAATTAAAGGAGAATGTTTTGATGTTCGCGCTATGTTTATATACCAAGAATGCGAGAGCGAGAGAAAGAACGAGGAACATAAAACGCGTGAGAGAGCGAGCAAAGTGAGCGAGACAGAAAGAAAGACGTAGCTTTTCTAGACTAACATATCGATAGCCATAGACGTGTGTAATTCGTTTTCGCTTGCGGAAAAACGAAGGGAAGAGGTGGAAGAGGAAGATAGAAAAAGAGAGAAAGAGAGAGAGACAGAGAGAGAGAGAGAGAGAGAGAGAGAGAGAGAGAGAGCGTGCGAAGAGGTAACAAGAATGTCGAGGCTCCCTTTGGCTCAATCGCAATCTGGACGGTTTCCAAATGACGGGGAGTCGAGGTGGAGAACGCACGAATAATTTCCTTTGTGCGCATAACACGCCTGTGCTTACATTGTTTGATTTTCACCAACTATTTTTGCCAAACTCCCGGGAGTTGTTGCCTCTGCCGGATTTATGCCCAGATTACTTTTCGTCGATTCTTTTTTTTTTCTTCTCTTTTGACCAGGCCGTTAATTTCTTTAATTAAGACAGCTGTTGCTCGTTTATTCAGTCGTTTCCTTTCCCTTTCCTTCATTACGGATTCATCACTGACACGTGTATATTAAGGTCTTTGTTAGTCTGACCTATTATTAGATTTTAGGTCTTTATTTATTTCTTTTTTTTTTCTTTTTTTTGTGGATTTCGAAATATCACGACGTTTGCGCAGTTACATAAAGAAAAATGTTTACGTAATTGGTAACTCGATATTTTTAGTTCTGTAATTTTTCGCAATATTAATGATAATATTTTTAAAATAAATATAAGTTTCAAATTTTGTATAATAATATCAGAAATGAATCAAGGTACTTATTAGACATCATAAATACAAATGTTGCATCATTTAAGTTTTTTGCGGAGACGATTAATTGGAAGTTATCTACATCTTAGGTTAAGTTAGCTATTTGTATTATTTGTTATAAAATCTGTTAAAAATAAAGAAATCAAAAACAAAGTGATTGTTCGATTTTTTTAAACTATAATGACGACAACTAGACAACAGATGCGCATACTTAGGCATCGGTAGTTCAGCTGCCGGAGCCGTAGCGCAAAACAGAAGATACCGGCTCAATCCCTGATCGGTACATGCAGTGCCATTTTTTTAAAAGTACCTTTATTTATTAATATTATTTACGTCTGGATCCCAGTTCTTTAGTCGTATGTTGGGCTGTTGATTCCGAATAAAATAAATAAAATGCCATAGTCGCTTCCGAACCAAAAGGCGTTATCGGAGAATCAACTTGAAAAAGACATCTGGGAGTTGAATTTAAGAAGTCGTTATCTGCGGGAGTCCAGTTGAAGGAAGCGATATCTGGGAGTCCAGTTGCAGAAAACATTATCTCACCCGATGGTGGTTTTTGCTTCTATTCCTCGACGATATATCAAAATGAAAACATCGCAGCAAGCAAGTAACTTGATTCTCAATTTTTTTTTTATTTCTAACCTTTTTTGCTCTTATAATTTCATGGAGATTTCCATATTTATTTAGCCACACTCTTTTAGTTTTCGATATACGAATGATTAAAGCTTTTTGTCGTCCTTATTATACACTATGTACCGCGGACAAGCAAGCGCTCCTTAGCGTAGTTTTACCTACTCTGCTTTCGTTTGTGTCAATTGTATACCCTCGTTAAAAAGCTATGTAGAGTTCGGAAAGGTCCGGTTCCAAAATCCTGAATAGTTCGGAAAAAAACATTCGAGACTTTTTCTGTAATTTATTTTCCCATCTGAGCCTTTCTCCTACCGGACCATTCTGAACCTTTACGGCATTTTAACCAGGGAAGTATTTATCGCAAAAAAATCAAAGTGTTATCACAAATCCAACAAAAAAATGCTAACAAGGGGCACACCAGGGATGCAGGTCGTGGATTTTCCCTACTCTTGCAAGGAATGGACCCTATTTTTTTCTACAGACCATAGAATCATTTAATTTTTAGTATTTTTAAGGATTTTTCACATTACACTGTATAATGCCATTGACTTTACTCAGGAACAAA
>UXGD01001824.1:0-30846 GCA_900474315.1 Torymus auratus
TTCCGTTACATTATTCTTAAAATTCAGTAATATTTGTAACTTAAAAGTTTCTTAAATTTAAGGAAATTTTTAACACTCAATCATTTAAAATGGTCTGAAACCCAAATATCCGGGGGTGCGAGGTCCTCGCAAAGAAGGGAACTACGGAGACTTGCAACGCAGCGAACAAGTCAATTATTTTAAAAACTCACTATTTTACGTCTGCAAGCCTTCTTCTTCTACTTGAACCTCTAATTTTTTCAACAATCGACTCGGTTTTTGTCGCATGTCTGTGTAACTCCAATATGATCAGGAATTTCAAGACAAGACAATAATAATACTTTTCATATTGACTGAAAAGGCCAAGACAAGAAGGAAATTTTCAAGAATTTGCAAGAGCAAGACAATTATTACAGAAATATTGTATTGTCCCGCTGTCGCGAAGCCCTACCTAAAAGCGAAAATGGATACAGAGACGAAGCGAGGCAGGCGCTCGTGCGCGCGGCCCACGAGGGATGAGGAATAAAATTAAAGAGACACGGGTGTGCAGCAGCAGCAGCAGCCGGCTGCACGAGAGAACAAAAAAGCGAAGAAGAAGAAGAAGAAAAAGAAGAGAACCACCCTACTTCTCCCTCGGAGTGTGCGAGTGCAAAAAGGGGCAAAGATAATAACGGAGAAAAACAGAGGTGCAGATAGAGACGGCGCGATACACCGAGCGAGAGAGATATATATGTATGTGTGTACGTACTGTTACATGGAATTAAAAACGCGAGGATACAGCCGTATAGACATCGGAATGGAAGGTGCGGAGCTTTCGAGCTTTATTAAGTCCGACCGCGTCTCTCCCTCTCGCCTTATCTCCACTGCAGCGCGACTACGACGACGACGACGACTTCTTCCACTACTCCAGCACACGTATAGCGGCCGTAAATTCATATCTCGAATAATTTTCGCCCCCGTGGAGCTTGGCTGCAGTAGTAGCAGCAGCAGCAGCAGCGCCTTGGCCAGCGGCCAGCCCGGTCCATTCTTCTCCTCGCGCGTTCGCGTTCAATGTACATTTTATATTACCGCGCTCTCGCTCCCGCGTCTTTTTTCTGCGAAGAAAAGAGAGGGAGAGGGGGAGGAAGAGGTTCTCGTGTTTCCCTCTTCCTCCGCCAAATGGCGTCATGAAATTCAAATGTCCCGCGAGCGAGAGCGCGGCGAATTTATGGTTGTTGAGAGCGAGCGCGTTTAACTTTATTTAATAGGCGAGGCGAGGCGAGCGACTCGTGGATTTAGGACGTGGTCTGTAGTCTTTTTGTAATTACGAGGGTGGAAAAAGTTGCGGGTATATACCGTAAATTTTGGGGATGAGAGAGAGAGGTTGGGTGGAAGAAGAAAGTTCTTAATTGTGGAAGTGATGGGCGAGGTATAAAAGTGGTTCTGAAAAATGCCGGATTGACATGCGAATTCCGGTGTCGGTGAGCTTATTGAGCTTCTGTAAAAGAAAGCTATATAACGTATAAAAGTAAGAAACCAGGACAATTTTTCCACACCACCAAATTCCCTCTCTCTCTCTCCCTCCAATCACCACGCGCTCGCCGATAATTTATCGGGAACCTGATTTTTAATTAGCACGGCGCCGACTGAAACTTGCGCCGCGCGCAAGACCAAGTGTCGGGAATGAGGCAAATGCGCAAAGTCCACGCGACGGAGAAGAAAAATGGCTATAAAGGCGCCAGGTGTAAATACAAACTTTCCGCGGCGCGATATTAAGAATTGAGGGCGCGCGCGATGGAAAAGAGATACAAAAGAAAATTAAAGCAGCCGATAGTTTTCACGCGCGGCGAAAGGTAAACTACCGCGAGAAACTTGCCGCATGAGGTCATGAAGTATGCATGCGATCGGCGCGCGAGCCTTGAACCTGATCAAAGTTTCGCGCGAGCTGCTGCTGCTGGAGATTTGAAATTACGTATTTAAGGGCAGTGCAGGCTGTGGTCGAGTACCGCAAGTGGGGATAGTGAAGTCGAATATTAGCGATTGGACATCTTTTTTTTACTGTGGAATGTACTTTGATCAATTACTGGATTTCGAAGGGCAATAGATAGTGATTTTTTAATTCGAATGTGAGTTTCCGCGTTGATGATTTCAATGTTTTTTTAAGAACTAGAAGTGTCAATGCGTGCTTCGCGTGCCGTATCGTGGGCCAATAAAATTTTACATTTCCATTTCAAATCGACCAATCACAATCATTAGAGGTGACAATCTCAAGTCCATCTCTTTTTTATATAGGAATGTTTGCGATTTTTAAACAGATATGAAGAGTTTCTTAGATCATTGAACGTCAATCATTTTATTATTCTTGAATAATTCTCAAACTATAATGTAATCTTTAAAATATGATCACTTTTTTTCTAAATTATTAAGTATGATAAAATTTATTTTATTCAAATAAAGAAAAATTTAAAATTCACGCACGATAATAAACGTCCCCTCCGTCAACAATATTCCCCTCGGAAAAATAAAGAAAAAAAAACCACAACCGATGTTCTTTCTGCAAAACCATCTTTTTAAACTGGTCCCCGAGCAACCTCCTATCCGCCTTATCAACTGGGCGTCGCAAAAAACTCGGGACCCCTTTTCGGCCACTCCTCGTCCTTATCCTCTCTCTCTCTTCTCCGCACGCCACAGAACTCCCTCCAGCGATAAATTAAATCTCCGAGTGACCCATCCTCCTTCTCTCCTACCACGATAAGAAACACAGTTTTATACAGAGAAAGAAAGGACACACTACTTCCCCCTGCTCTACCGTATCAATCCTCTGCATGTTTAGAGCGCCGGGACCGGAAAAACGCGACTACGCTGCGGCTATTGTTCCCCACGCTACTTTGTTATGCGCCTCGTGCGCGCAACCTACATCCCGCTGCACAATGACACTGGAAACTCGAAAACGCGCGTTTTCGAATGAGTCAATGGCGCGCTTTTTTTTACCGTATACACGTATACGCGCTGATTCCTTCGAGCGGTTTATTCACGGACGTACAGTGCGTTGTTGTTTTTTTGCGAGCGGGCGGACGACTGCTCGTTATGTAGTTTCAGCGTGAGGGTTATTTTCGCGGAGGTCGGTCGCAGTTGGCGCACTCGGTGGAAGTAGGTGAAAATGGAATGTATATATAGGAACGATTACGCGTGGAGAGAGTTTCATTATTTTTTTACTGCAAAGGGGGTAAAAGCCAAGCGACTGCGGTAAGCATTTTGTAAATCGATGCGGTTTAAAGCTCGGTTAACCTAGTATTCAAACACTTTGATTGGTATATTAGAACTTTAAGTGTCGGTTTAGTGCAATTTCACGATGAACTGTAGTAAACATTTTAAATTTAACTACTCAAAAACATCCCATCAAAAGCACGAAATTTAACTCAACTTCAGCCGCTATTCGTCTACATACGCAAGGCAACTTCACGAGCGTTTGAAGTCTCGCGGAGCCTACATACAAAACCTAAACTTCCTGCCGTCGCGTCGCATCTCTCGGAATTTGCAAACGTAGCTCACTCTCTCCCTCTGCACGGTATATATACGAGACCAAAATGCAAAACCAAAAAAAAAACCAAACCACCGCATCAGCGTTGCTTTCTGAAAGGCATCCTTTCGACGCTGCAGCAAAGGTAAAAGCACTCGCACGTGCTCAGCCGAAAACGACGCGACGAGAGTTTCAAAGGGCTGATCAAACCGCGTCTGATCTTTCCATCTCTCTTCCTGGCTCTCTCTCTCTATTTCCCGCAACGAGCGCACTCAGTCGGATATCGAAAACAATTTCAATTCGAAAAGTTTAAATACTCTCGAGGAGTAGAGTCTGGAGATGAGCCATTTAATCCATGGCGTGTAGAGAGAGAGAGAGGGGTATATATAATAAGATCCACAGGCAAATCCTCTCTCTTGCGGCTGCCGAGGCAATCAAAGGACTTGCCGCGTATAATTTTCATTACTCGCCCGCTGCGGAGGACAGAGAGATGATATAAGAGTGAGCGGACGGTATATAGGGAGGAGGCAAAAAGCGCGCGCGGCGAGCTTTCTTCCCTCGCGCGCGTGTCTTCGAGTAGTTTCCCGAATTTTTTCCCTCCCCCTCCGTCCCTAACAAAGTTGTTCATCAAAAAGTTTACGCTCCAGCGAGAGAGAGAGAGAGAACTCCACTACTCATCCTCTACCCACACAGAGACTCTCTCTCTCTCTCTCTCTCCGCGGCAAGTTAATCGAAAAGTAAGATTCTACTCCCGCCCTATCCTTGCCTTCGCGGAAACTTCCAACCATAAAGTTCGCTCACTCCGGGCGCGCGCGCACGGACAAAAACCCGGCGGAGGGTTTTTAGTCGCAAGAGCACAGAGAGGACGCGCGCGCGACACGTGCCATCTTCATTTTCTCCGAGCGAAAACACCGTCTTTTAAAAACAGAGCGCGCGGGAACAGAGCTTCGGAATTTCTTGCCACGCGCGCGCGGAGAGAGCAGCAGCGAGTTCATTACGATGCGGAAGTGGCGCGGGTTTTGCGAGGATAGGATGGGAGAGGGGGGAGAAAGGACATACGTAGATGGAGGGACGGAGGGTGGAAGAAAGATTAACATTTTTCTTGCTGGAGCGCGGGAGGTCGTTGAGATGAGTATTGATTTAAGTAATGCGCGGGGAAGTTTAGCGGGGTAATCAAGATGTAGAACATTCTGCTTTGATTTTCAATGCGGGGTTTTAAAAGTGGGAATGAATGGGGTAGGATTAGTAATTATTATCAAATAGAAAAAGTAAAATAACCGTTATTACGAAAAGATATAGATATTAATCAATGTTTATTTGTTCAATTTTGAAAAGTAATTTTAGCATACGCATTTATCATGGACAAGTTTCCTCAGTAAACTTGAAATTCGACAAATTTTTCTACTATCAACCACTTACCAACCACCCAACAACCGACAACAAGAAATAATAAACAATTCTCTCGCACGACGGGACCGGCGGAATCCGCCTCACAATCCCCAACAAAGCAACGACGAACCCCCCGCAGAAACATCTCGTGGTCTGGGCTTCCTTCACCGCCACGCTCGGTAAACTCGTGCCACGGAAGTAAAGTCCTCGGCCACTTGGCTGAAACTTCAACTTCGTCTCTCTCCACCCCCCTACGAAACCCCACACCGACGTCAGAATAACCCCCGTCTCGGACGTATTCGAAAAACGCGGGCTAATTTGAATGAGCACAAGGGTCTCTAAGCTCGAATTAACTTTCGCGAGTTACAGGGGCACGACGGAGGGTTATTATCATTACGCTCGCGTTCCTACTTTTTCGCCCGGTCTATATAGCTATTTTCATTGCAGCAGGGCGCACGCGCGCGTGTATTACGTGTACACGTTAATGAAGAATTATTAACTTCGGCAGCGGGTAGGAAGTTCCGAGTTGCATGGCCGGAATGCAGAAAAGAGCATTAGACTTGAGCGCGTACTTCGGGGAATAAGTCGGAGTAGCGGTGCTTAGCGCGCCCTGGAATTCGGAATAACAAGCGCTAGATAGGTCGTGATAAAAGTTTCCGCGGAGAGCGATGTTGCTAATTTGTTTTCCATATATTACGCGCGAGATGGCTCGGCAGGGATTATTGCGGTAGGGTTGGTATAATGTGGAAGAATTTGATGCATACACTCGAGGTGTGGTAATCGCTCGTAATTAGATTAAATCAGTCGGGAAGAGGAGGGAGTCATAAGCGTGTGGTTGAATTTTTGCCGGATTAATCATCCGTGATTAGCCGTGAGTGCATATAATTGCGGGTAATGAGATCAGGCATCTGGATTAATCGAAAAAGCTTAGCGGTGAGTAATACCGAGTGACTCACGCGTGTCTTACGTAACGGTGGAGTTCTTTTGCGAAATAAATCAAGCATAGGCTTTGACTTGGATCGTTCACGGTATTGCGCAACAATCAAAAGATAATATTTTATAAAGGATCAGAAGTTGAGCTCACATAATCAATAACCACCATACCCTAATACATTTTCTCTCGGACATCCATGACCATCACACAACCCACAAAAGTCCTCAACAATCTCATTCACCACCGACAATAACCTCAAACCTCCATTGTTTCCACACCATCACCACCGCCGCCACAAAGCCTTTTTTAATTCAATTCCTCACCTCGGTCTCCAAAAACCCTCACTCAATCCCCAAACACAAACCCCTCCCTGTGTCCCTATATAAGAACCGTTAACCCAATCAGTCAAGATCATAAAAGTCGCCTCCCCACGACCCTCTCTCTCTCTCTTTACCGCACAAGGGGGTGGCAAAGTGCTCGGCCGAGGGTGTGTGGGAGAGGTTAAAGCGCCGCCGACAATTAAATTTCAACGCTCGATCGAGTGCCGCGCGATTATGAATATACATGCGTGCGCGCTAGCGTATATGCAACGGGTATAAGGAGGGTGTGTTGCACTTGAAGAGAGCGACCGGGAAAGAGGGTGTGTGTGTGTGTTGTCTCTTTGACGCGCTAGGGAGAGTAGCAGACAATGGGCGAAGGAGTGGAGTGTGTGTATTCTTGGAGCTTGAAGTTTAGAGAGTTTTAAAGGTTCAGCTGGATTGTCTCAATAACAAGTGTATTAAAGAGGTCTGAACAACAAAATTTAATGATTCTTGCACGTAAGATTGAAATCATTATATTGTGTTATTTTTTTATTGGGTTTCTAAATCAAATAATAATATAATATTACGCAATTTTCTTCTGGCCTAATTTTATCCATTACATCTGATAAGGCAATATGTGAATTGCTATCCGAAAACTCTTCTTATCAAGCGAATCTTCATAAATCTTATTCAGAAGTTATTGCCACATTCGGTTCTTCCCCTCCCATCAACAATCTTCCCGAATAAATCCTATTCCTTGGTTTTCCTCAAAACCAACTACTCTCTCGCTCTAATTATTAATAACAAAATCAGGCGCAAGTCAAAAGCACCAAACCCATCCTCCCCCTAACCCCCAACTATAACTATATCCCCGTTTAATTAACTTCGCGCTCAGCTCCTGCCTGCGCCTGCGGTAAATAATTGCCGCGCGTAATTACGGCGACTTTCCACGCGCCCACCTCCTTTGCTTTTTCCTTTGCACGCGTAAGTATATTCCGCGTCAACTTCCTGCATTCGATTTCCCGCTCTCTGGCGTGCTGAGAATTCGAGTCCTGACGCTTAATTAGCAATAAAGATCCGCAACGAAGAGCCTTTGCTTTTCGCGCCCGTGGTGATTAAGTAGTTGGTGTGTACAGTTGTACCTCCGCTCCCTTTCGCGTTTTCAATTATACCAAAGCCCTACTTGCACAATGAGCTGTCGCCACTACCGTGAGAACAGGGCGTTATAGGGTCGTCATCCTCGTAACACAGAGAGGCCGACATGGTAGAATCCTTTGCTTCTCTACTCTCTCTCTCTCATTTTCGGCCGTTGAAAATTCGCTTCCGGCAGCAGGCGAGCGTGCGCACACAGAAACTTCCTCTCTCTGTCTCTCTACATCTCGCCCCCCTGTGTGTATATCCTTCCTTTTTCTTTTTTGGTTTTTATATTATACGCGGTATTGTACCGTGGGCGAAGAAATATAATCTCGCGAGAGCTTTTCGCGAAATTTTACTTTGTACCACGCGCGACGCCGGGAGTATGAGCCGCTGCGAGAGCCGGAGAATATAACGACGATGATAATAATAATGGCGAATCGTAATGTATGTAATGTAGCTTAGCAACTGTAATGTGTAACTTCTGGGGAAAGTTAGGTAGCAGCCGCGCGCTGGAGTTCAGAATTTCATTTGGATTCGCGCTGCCGGGAAGGCGAGTGGAATTTTTGAATTATTAATTTCGCGAATCGAGACACGCGGTCATTTGATTTTCATGAGCACACGCCCTCACTGTCTATATTTGTCTTTTACCCGCCAACAAGGACGTAAATTGGGCGTGAAACAATAGAAGCCGCAACTAGGAAATACGAAAAACTGGAGCTTTGGTTTCGCACCCTTGGACCTTCCGATCGATGAATAAACTCGTATTCTCTCATACAGCTACTACATCCCGAGTTTATTATTTTCCTGTGAGAGCCATATAGCCCTGAGCTAGGGTTTTTCAATATCCGTATCCGTGCTCACAACGATATAATGACATTTCTCCCGGCCCGTATGCGTCGCCAGGTTTTTTCGCAAGCCCCTTCGGGCGAGAAAAAGATCGAGGATCGGGATCCCGTTCCTTTTTCTCACCTATACGGTCCGCTGTGCTATACGCGATTTCCCAATCGAGTTTAACTATTTGATCCGACAGCGCCGCCACGGGCTCTCCTGTAAAAACAACGAGGGTCTTTCCCGATCCCCGGCGCAAAAAATCTGCTGTTTCTCGCTAGTGAGGACTACAGGTTTACGCGCACTCTCTACCTTTTTCTTCCCTCGTTTGATTAAAGAAGGCTTTTCGTACCGTATAGCAAAGATTAAGCTCGCTCTTAGCCTTTGTTATATATACGGCACTTCAAGCGCGCGGCGGCGGACGTTATACGGAAATCGCTGATACGAATAATTGGCCGCGCGCGGACGACGGGGGGGAAACAATTTCCAGGAGTGTATAGATGCCGAGATAGGAGAGAGAACTCGCGGCTGGAGATAAAATATCAATGGCCACGAGAGAGAGAAAGGGCAAACTACCCCCATTACCGGAACGACGCGCGCAAAGACGCGGCGCTCTCGCGTTTCTTATTGATATTAACCCAATTTCCCGGGGCGCGTATAACCGTCGATTCCGGCCCGTGCGCGCTCGTTCCCGGTAAATCAAAAATTTTCATCGCACGCGCGCTAGTCGCCGTTACGCTTACATCAGATAAAAATCCGATTTGCCGTAATAGAGAGGCGAGCAGCGTGCGCGCGGTGAAAATAATAGAAGCAGCGCTAGGGGATCCGCACAACGATTGCCGCCGCAGCCGCGCATGAATTACTTATATACAGTCGCTGGCTAAGTGACGTTGTCGACGATCGCTGGACTAATCTCTACCTCCGTTCCCACGAAGAAATTTCAGAGAAATCGATTTTCCATGGCGAGCTGGGGACGTAGCAGCAGAGAGAGAGATATCCTGGCGATTTTAGCGGAACGGCCTTTAATTAACCCCCGGCTTTCCGGACGGGGGCGAAGTAAACCCCGTTATCTCGATCGCCGCTCCGACCAAGGAGAGAGAGAGGCAGAGCAGCGGAGGCGGGATCATTGTCTTGTGGATTTTGGTTAAACGGAGCTTAGGTCGAATGGCAGAGGTAGTGGGAGGTAGAGGAGACGAGCTTGTCGTGGTTTTTCGGGCGACCCGTATTTTCGGGGGACCAAAAATCAGCGCGAACAAGGGATAGAGTTGTAGATGGGATGTTTATCGGGCTCGGATTTTCGGTGGTATTTTCAAAGGAGAAGAGATGTGGTATATACATGGTTTGGTGCAGAAAAGATGTTATCGAATTTTGCTTGTCCAAAGTGTTATGTAGCAGGTATCCTTTTGTTTATACGTAAATCATTGTAAGACTAAAAAAAAGTGAATGTTGTGAGAAAATATCGGTGTAAAGAAAAATAAAACGTAACCGAAGTAGCACCTCTTTCAAGTGTAAATGATATGTATTTTCACATATTGCGTTCGATACGTCTATCAACGATAATGTAACAATTATAATCACATAACTATTGTTTAAAGGTAAAGTGGTAATTGTAAGCAAATAAGGTTGATTGTCGGGAATTATGTAAACCATATTTTAATAATATGTAATTAATGTGTCGGCTGTTTAGTACACGCGTAAACCATGTAGTTATATTTTCGGTGTCTATGTCACGACGACGTTTGTTCCGCATTGTAGACTGACGTGGCACAATTGAGCAATTATATATGAAATGGAATAATTGATTAAAATTACGGATACGCTAATACTAACTCTGTTGGCCTGACTTTTCCTGTTTGATGGTTTAGTAATTATAGATTAATCATTCGCGCGGGTAATTTGAATCGATGTAATCACAAATCATAAGTTTAAACTTAATTGTACTCTAGTAATGTCTTTCATTACAAAGTAAAACCATGCATCAAGACTTTTTTCTCGCCAATACCTACATCCCAGAACTTACTCTTCAATCACACATAACAATTCAAAGTTACAATTCCAAAACCTCCATCCACGATCCATCATATCGTTCTTAGATCATCCCCTCGCTATCCTCGCCCAGCCAAAAAAAGAAAGAAACGCACGCCAATCACAAACTGTCTACTCCGCCCGGGCATATATATATGCAAGACAGCAAGCATCCGGTGCTCTCTCTCTCTCTCTCTCTCTCTCTCTCGCGTTTTTACGATACACAAAATTGGAATAGGAAAAACTCTCTCTCTCTCTCCCCCTTTCTATCTCTACCCTGGGATAAGAGAAAAAAGAGAGAAGTCGTGAAAAGAGAACGGTAAATTACTCCTGTGGGGGGAACGAGCGCAGCTAGAGAGAGAGAGAGAGCGAGACAGAAAGGTATGAAAGATGAATAGAGCCCAGGGGGGCGGCAGCGTGTGCGTCTGGACTAGGAAAAGCGGTCGCGTATAGTAGGTAGGTGAACGTATGACGCGCTGAAAGGTTTCGCCGGAGCGCGCGCGCGTGCAATCCCGGGCTATATACCTATATATTCCCAGAGCCAGGCAAGATTATAGGGCATTGCTTTTAGTCGGTGCGGATGTGGATGTGTATCCTGTTTGAAAAAAAAAGAATTTCCCGATGCCGAGTGCGCGCGCGCGCGATGGGTTTTCTTTTTTAGGTCGTGCACCGGGTTGGTAGGTGGGTGAAGCATTATGGGTGTTGAGAGTAAGATATTGATGGAGAGAGGCGGTGGGGGGTATTGAATTGTATTGAAAAGAGGGTATGAGTTGGTGGTTGATTGATGTGTGGCAGTAAAGATTGAGGGTATATACTTTTGAGATGAAATACAATATATCTTGATCGTTATATAATAAGAGTGTACCGAGTCTTAGGTATTTTCAGGATTGTAACAAAAAGCATCATACAATAAACAACCCTCTAACTTCCCTCTCCAACTTCTATTCGCCTTCCTTGCAATTCAGTGCAAAACGAAAACTCGCTGGATGCGGGCACTCCATCTCGCTTACATATATATACACACACATTCGCAAGCGCGAGAACGAAAAGTGATGAGGGTGGAATATACCTATCGAAGGGCGCACGTGCGGGTGCCACAGTGCCGCTTTAAAAGGATCGGGGAGCGCGCGAGCGCGCGTCACCGCGCCGCGGAAAATGAACTTTCTCCGTCGCGGAAATTCACGTCGGCCGGTTCGATGACGTGACAGAACGCGTTTTAAAAAAATTGCTGGGGGCTCGGCTTTATTGCCGGCCTGGTCTACTTCGGGAATAGCGAGGTAATGGAGTTGTTGTTTTGCTGTGGTGTGTGGGGTGCGATGGTTGTATTGGTTTTTCTGGGTTTCTTAAATTGGTATGAAATGCCCTGTAATGACGAAGTAGTACGAAGAATATTTGAGAAAATACTGGATATTTAAAATTCGTAGTAAATGTTAGTTGAAAATGATTCTATCATTCGTATTTAATATGTTTTTAAAATTTAAAATCCATCAAATTTTACCAGCGTAATACGAGTTCTTATAAAAGCAAAAATTATACTTAAAAATGTTGAAAAGTGATTAAAATGTTTTTAAAAATTTCTAAAATAAAAAAATTTGTTACAATACTTCATCTCTCCTACCAACGACTAGCACACACACACACTACATTCACCCCAACCAACCTCTTCCCACCCTTTAAAACTTATAAAAATATACTTAAAACTTGTAACAAAAATAAACCGAGCAGCTCTGAAACTTTAATTAAAACGTAATAACTTTATTCTCGCAAGAGAACCCGAGCCCCGCCACTCACCCTTTCGCTCCCGAGCAAACACCAGGACTCTCGTCCTGTATATAGCATCGAGAACTCACCTCTCGGCGTGACCGGACGACGCAGTAAGTTTTTCCTTCGGAATTCCTAGCGCGCGGGGCCGAAGACAAAGAGAGCCCGCGCGCTAATGCACCTCGTAAGACGGGCCGACGTGCTGTGGCATATTAAACCGGATTTTCCGAGCGCGCGTCGCCGCAAAATCGGCCCAACCTTATGCGCCAGTCCGTCCGAGCAGAGAGAAGGGGGTATTACTCCGGAGATCTCGGGGATCGAACGCTGATGGAATCCCTTATGAAGTTATATATACGACGCGGTTGCGGGCGTGATTGACTACTGCGGTTTTTTTGGCGTATAGGAGGTTGAGGTATATATGAGGGGTCTGTGATAGGGTTGATTTTGCGCAGTTGGAATGTTTTATTGAGGGAAGATGGGTTTCTTGGATTTCTTCGTTACGTGGCGGTATGATGTCACTACGGAGAATACGTAAAAAAAAATAGTTTTATTTGTATACTTTATGATCTTTGTGACGATAACTTTCGTGTTTGTCTCCTTTTTATTACAAAAAAAGCCATTCGACACATTTTTATTTGTCAGACTTCCTCTCCAGCTGTATAAAGCGATAAAATTCCGAGTATAGCAGCAAAAGCAAACAGCCAGTTTTGTGATAAAGCGCGTGCAAATTAAACGCGAGAACGGGACAGAAAGGCAGCAAGAGAGAACGCGAAACAAATATGCCAGCTATACCGTTCCCCGCCTTAATCGAGTCCACGGTCTCTCACCTCTCTCTCTCCCCCAGCGCGCACGACATTTAAAAAGACGAATTTTCCGGTAATTAAGGCTCGGAAAAATCGTCGTCCCTCGGCCGCGCGCGCGCGACAAAAACCTCTCGAGAGCCGGAGACCGGGAAGTTAATTAACGAGTGACGAGCGCCCGGGGGACTCGCATATCTGCGCTCGTTCTCTCGCTCTGGTTTCCGGTCAGGACATCGGACCCTATATACTCTCGCACGGGGTTATAGTGATATTCTTTTAAAAAGGAACGGCAGCAAGAGCCGGAAGGATAAGAGAGCGAGAGAGAGAAGCGGAAGGGATTTACGGGACTTGCGGGATTTACGAGAAGAGTGAGAAGACGACGCGGGCGCGAGTAACAGAGAAAGTCCATTTATAAGGTATATATATAAGACTTTGCAGTGAGCGCTGGTGCTTGATGCTCTTTCTTCTATTGCGCCTTATTCTTCTGCTCGCGATTTTTGGATCCTATATCTTTTTACGCTCGATACCTCACGCGCGTTATTGTGACGATTTACGCCGTAATACGGGATTTTTCTCATAACGAAACTTTCACCGCAAGCGCGAGCGTTTGTAAACCACGCGCTCGTTTTATCGCCCGTCAGCGAAATTTCGCGCGGCGCAGTGTTTTACGCCGCACGCGTGCATGCGGTTATTAGAATAATCGCGCTAACCCCGCATGTTCGCGAGAGGATATATGTAAGGGCGTCAGCGACTTTCGCCCTTTCGTGTATACACACCGCGGAGGCCTTTTTCGCGGCGCTGTGGATTTCGAGGCACAAATTTGGCTTGTTTGAAGTGTATTAAAGACGCGAAGGTGAAGTTTATGATGGTTTAAAATGAAGATACGATGAAAGAGCTTTTGGAAAGTTTAGTGTAGAGGCTGTGTACGATATAGAGGCATCAAAAATGTAAAATAGCTTTCTAAAACTCGTAGATACGATAAAATTTGCATTTTGTATTCACCTTCGTCCTTTATTTTACAACCTAAAAGCGACGCGATGTAAAAAAACTGCAAACTCCAACTTTAAAGGACCCACCACCTTTTAACATCGCCGAAATTGGACCCGGCCGAAAAAAACACACACACACGCGCGCGAAATCACAGTGCCAAAAAAGAAACACAGACACGTCCGTGCCTTTTTCTAAAAACAATCGGCTCTATCTGCCTTTCGAAAACACGACTCGCTCGCGCAGATAACGAAACAGGCGTAGCTCGCGACGCATGATTCCGGGTGTCATTGATCCCCCTATCCCCCGTTGTACTCCACACTCACTGAGCCTCTGTGTACCTATACGTTGTAACGCGGCTCGTGCAAATGTCAGACAACCGGGCGAATTGCGCCTGTACGTCAGAACCAGAGAGGAGGGAGATCCGTTTATTGTCTAAACCCTTTATACGTCGCAAGTCGCGATTTAATTAACCTTTGACTCGTGTCTGCGCCTGTTGCTCCCACTCGCGAGCATTAATTTCACTCTACTCTCTGCTGCTGCCTCTCTCTCTCTCTGTTCGCGTAGTTGCTTTTTTGGGAAGAGAAAACGTCGTTACATTGTTTAAGTTGCCCTGCGTGCGGGTATAGTCGATGGTGAATGGGCGTACGCGCACTACGCGGAGATAGGAGAGCGTTCGTTAGCCGAAGTTTGCGTTTTCCACATTATGCGAGAGAGAGAGAGAGAGAGAGAGAGAGAGAGAGAGAGAGAGAGAGAGAGAGAGAGAGGAAGTTTGTTCGACTGCGAGAGCGTAGAAGAGGGAGAGAAAGCGAAGTATAATGACGGCGCGGTGAAGCTGTGTCAATGAACTTTATGGTGCTCGCTCCCTGGTTATTTTCTGAGGAGGGTGCTTAGATAGCGGTATATTTTATTCGGCCGCGCGCAGTTTGATTAGGTAGTTAATTAAAGCGGGAAGTTGTGTTATGAATTGATAATAATGGTGAAAAACAGAGGAAGGGGAGAGAGAATTGTTGTTTCGAATTAGAGGTGTAGCCGTGAAATATGCGTACGAGAGGTGAGATTAATTTAAAGTTTTTTGAATGCGTTGTAGAATGGAGTGCGATATTAATTGCGAATATATGTCGAAGAATAATATACGATATATAAATAAAAATCGAAGCAGTAAAAGGCGCTTGTTTATGTCTTTGATACGCGCGTTTTCTGATAGCATCAAGCGCCTTTGCGTTTGTAATTAAAGTTCGTATGATATGAGATACAAGAAAAATTCAATTTCAACTTACAGACAACTACTGTAGAATACATTTGATACTACTATACTACTTTAAATTTAAATAACAATTAAAATAACAATGTATTTCGCTTTTCAATTGAAATAAAACTGAAGAAACCCCGTCCTACCTTATACTACCACCCTATAAAAACTCTCACCTCGGTCTACACCTACACCAAAAAATTACTCTTCCCTTAGCCTCCACCTCGCTCTCTTTAAACCGTCGAAACCGCTTGACTCGCTATTAGAACCGACGGCGGCTGCCTCCCCGGAGACCAGCAGCAGCAGTAGCAGCAGCAGCTCGTCGCGCAAAAAGGCCCGAACGCGCGTTCGCGTGAAATTCGATTTCTGATACTCCCGGGGGACTTGTCTGCTTACTCCGCAACAATTGCCCTGCGCGCGCGAGCCCACCGAGCCCGAGCGAGAATTTTAAATACTGCTGATTTCGCAGCGGGATCAGCGCGAAGGGAGCGCAGTGGTCTCGTGCGGGTGCGTATATAGGGGAGGAAGAGGAAGAGTTTTTCGAGGTCTAGGGGGAGGATTTTCTTTTGTGTTGGGGAAGAGGGGAGTGGAAGTGAATTGATGTGGTTTTGGAGTTGGAGAAGGTGTAATGTGCTGTATCTTGTATATATTGATGTGAGTTGACGTTTGGTCGGTTCATATTTTGTGCTTGGTTTGTATAGCTTTTTTGTACGGAAATTTCGCAGTATTTTAAAATTATTCTGATGGAATGACGTTTTTGACGCGTGATTGATTTATTAATGAATGAAAACGATTAATTAATATTTTTCATCGATTTTATGAAAGCGACAAAAATCGACGAACGTATATAATTTTCAAATTAACGCTGCCATCATGCGCGCATCACAGAGTTAAAAACTTCAATACCCTGCACTCGACTTTCAATTTTGATATTAAAATCTGCCGTAAAAACGTATAAATCTGCCAATAAAATGTCTTTCAATTACTCAGCGCAGCTTTGTGCGAGCGCGCAAATTTAAAAACCAATACGTATAGCCACCTCCCACTATAAGTAATTAAAAATTCATCCGACGCATCTCGCCTGGCAATCGATACACCCGCACTTATACACCACCACCAGGCGTGTGTTTCCCACATTTACCCTCCTCGCGTACACAACCCACTTCCTTAACTAGCCTACTTTTTCGCATCGACGCGCGCAAATTATCCCGTCGGCGCTGATTACCGCGTGTACACACGCCCTCGCTCATTGGCCCAGATTGGCAGCGAACGGGTATGTCTTTCAGCGTGGGATATGCGTATATATTGCGGATTTGTACAACCTTTTCCGTCGCTGAACTTGCCCAACGAGAGATTAACCCGGGTATATAGCTCCAATGGTTGACAATGGGGAGGGAATCGAAGATGAGAGAACGCTCACCTGGAACAAAAGAAGAAACAAGGTGATCGTGAGATTGGTTTTGTCATCAGAGGTAAATTAATTTGCGTGATTAAGAGAATGTATAGGTATTATATGGAAACGATGTTGAGAAATGCCGGAGTATTTTTAAATTGGCATTGTAATTTTCATTCTAATAGCTTCATCGACACGTGTTTTATCCGCTTCATTTGCCGATGATTACATACGCTCGAAGGTAATAGCCGTATTTTTATACTTTTTACCGTTATATTGATGGAAATTACAGTTCTGGCATGACTTCATTCCTGAAGTTAGCGAGACATGAAGTCATGACTTACGCAACGTTCGGTTCCGCCTGTGCGTTTAAATAATTGAAATCAATGTAGATGCGGAGAATATTTCAAACCGCAACAACAGGATACTAAATTACAAAAAATAACTACGCATTTAATACTTGATAAAATGAAAATAAAAAAAAGAAAGAATATTCGCTTGAAAAACATCTTTAATCGTACACTTAATATTCAGCTACAACAATGCACCGAAGATTACACTCATCCCCAAACCCCCTCGACAAAAAAAAAGAAAACTACTTCAACGATACACAAAAATAAAAGAAAAATGAGTCTCTCAGCACTCCCTAAACGCCGAGCGAGCGAGCGCGCCGTTTATTAAGTCGCAAACGGCCTCCGCGCTAAGAAGGCCTCGGAACGAGTGCTTAAACTCTTGCTCGTTTTCTTATCCAAAATTAAGCCGGTCCGCCCGCGCGCGCGACTGCTCCTTCTCCTTCTCCGCACGAAGAAAGAGTAAAACGAACGAGAGAACCGTAATGTAGACGCGTCTTCTTCTTCTTCTTCTTCTTCTGCACCATAACTTTCGCGACTAACTTTTGTCTCTCTTGCACTCTGGTTTTTTCGCGCGCCGGGACTCAAAATTTCGAGGAGACAAATGGCGGGGCGCACGTGTGCGCGAGAACAATTGCAAGAAAGGTGCATTTCGGCGTTTTTCGAGTTTTAAAGTGCGAGAGGATTGAAGACGGGATAGTCATTGTTTTTTGAGTAGTTTAATGAAACGGTGGAAGATTTAGTGCGGGCTGTCCGGGGTTACGTGTGCTATGGAGAATCATTGATTAGTAAACTGTCTGCAAGGTCCGTAACGAGTTTGTTTTCGTCAATTGAATTAAAGAGGGTAATCAGACACGCGTATAAATGGCTAATGATGTACTGGCGGCTGTCAAATTGAACCAGTTTAGGCTTTTGAAGTATTCATGATATCGTACAGTGCGTCAGAATGTGAGAGGAAGCCAGCAGTGACTAAAAAGTCGTAATTATTGCAAAGTGAACAAAAATACAATCCATCATTACGAAATACTTCACTAGGGCTGTATTAAACCTAGTAGTGAATTTGTAAATTAAATTACGGTCAATTAAATTATTCTTAAAATTCAGTAACATTTGTAACGTTCAAGTTTCTTAAATTTTAGGACATTTTAAAGGTGAATCATTTAAAAAGGTTTGAAATCCAAATACCCGAGTGTGCGCGAGGTCCTTGCAAAAAAGGGATCTACGGATATGTGCGACAGTGAAAAAGTCAATTATTTAAAAAACTTACTATTTCACATCTGTGTGTCTTCCTTTTCTACATGAACCTCGCATCCATCGGATATTTAGGTTTAGAAATTTTTTAAACAATCGATTTGCTTACTGCTACACGTCTACTCTCTTTTTTGTGTGGACCTCGCGTCCCCCGGCTATTTGGGTCTCAGACTTTTTTTAATAAGCGACTTGCTTATTGTTGCATGTCTGCGTAACTCCAACATGAACAAGATCCTCAAGACTAGATAATACTTTTCATATTCACTGAAAAGACCAAGACAAGAGAGAAATTTTCAAGAATTTAGAAAAGCAAGGCAATATAAGTACGGAAACATCGTATTGTCTTGCTCTCGTACATCCCTACACTTTACCGCATTTATTTATATATCATCATTAAGACGAATTCGAATTATCACACTCTATCCGAGAATCCTCTCCAACTGGTCACAGACTAAACACCACTCCGATAAAAACATTACGAAAGCCCGGCCAACACTTGGCGCAAACTTCCCTAAACCCTCTCGACGCTTTGCCATCTCAGCCCTCTCCTCAACAACATTATTTCGCCATCAACGCGCAAACGGACTTCCCCATCCCCTTCCTTCTTCGCTTCTTTTCTTTGTCTGGCCCTCCTCTCGCCCTCCTCGGACTCGTCGGCGAAACAACTTTGCGCCCGTGCGGCATTGTTGCGTCGCGCGCCGCGTCCTCGTGGCCCTCGAAGGATTCATCCCCGAGATCGCGCGAGCTAGCGAGCGCGTGGCATAACAACCCCCCGAGAAAAGAGGATAAGAGGCCGAGAGAAGTTCGCGTGCGCGCGCCATTGTCGCGGAAAACGAGTTGTTACTGCCACGCTGACGAGAAAATTTCGTTGATTTAGTGGCAATCCCTGACGCCGGAGCGCCACTAACTGCGCTCTCGAATTACTTTTTCCAGTGCAGCGAGAGGTTTTTTTCAAGCGGACTCTTTTTAGGTGTCGTCGAGAGCGCAAAAAGCGACGCTGCCGCTGCTGGGTCTTTTTGCGAGGTGAGGTGATGAGATTTTCACGATTGCCAGGCGCGCGTGTGTATGTGATCATAAAACGATTTTAGAGAGGTGGGGGGAGCTGAAGCGCTGCTTCTAAATCTAGCACACACGTGGTTTTGGTTTTTTGATGAGTTTTTGGTCGAGTAGACCCGAGCAAAGCGAAGTATTTTTGGATTATTTTTAGAGAGAGAGAGAGCAGAAATATAGCGGCCCGTTGGTGGAGTTTGCATTTCCGTCGCTCTTTTTTTTTCTTCTTTTAATCTAAAAAATATAATTTCTCGTGATTTAAAGTACGATTTTATCGCGAAAAAATGTATATACGTTACAAAATATAAATGATATTTTCCGGGCTAGCGCGCGGCGCTCGATTTTTCGAGCAAATATTTGCAAACGGCATTCCGGCCGATCTCGCTGGCATTAATAATGCGAATTTCACCGTTCATTTTCCGCAGTTACGGCGTTTTATTATTACGCGGGGCACTGAATTTTTCGTATATACATATTATATGTGTGCACATTGGCAACGTTAATCGAACCGCTGAAAAATTTCATCGGCCGTGCAATGTTCATTTCAAAAAAGGAGCGGCCCGCCGACTGATAAGCCAATTTGCTTTCGTGGACACACGCGAAAGTTTGCGTTATGCGTGACCTGGAAGGTTAAGCGTTCTGCTTTTTTTTCGATGGTTTTATAAATATAAATGAAAATGTAGCGGGCGAAATCAATGTTCGATGACCCATTTTGGTTGAAGGAGAAACGAGGAAACCGTTACCTAGATAATTCACGTATCGAGATTGGGTTAAAAGAGTGGGAGCTTTTCAGCTTTGATTAAATAACGTAATTTTAAAAATTTAATTCACTTTCTGCGTAGTACGGCTGTGAAATGCGAAGTATATACAGTATGAACTAAAATGCCAATATTTATATCATCTTCAGCACAAAAAATAACTTGTTAATCAAATCAACATCTCTGTATATTACAAAATGTTCTCCATCCATCGCTTCATTCCAGCCCTCAAACCCTATTTATAGAAGTTCAAACCGCCTCGATCAATCACCTATCCGCAGCCCCCCTCTGTCCTCTCTCGAAAAAACCCCTTCCCCTGAAAATCGACCAGCACCGCGCGACCCTAACCCAACCCGACGGCAATCGCGTTCGAGACCAAAGGGCGCACTATACGGCGGGAATTCCCTTCGGCGGCGGATGATTTCGCCGCGGAAGCGGAAGAAACTCCGGCGCGAGACAAGGACGTCAGAGACCTTCGACCGTCGAAGGTCGAGAGAGAAGAGGAGGCGACGGCGACGGAAGCCGATAACGCGAGCCGCCTCTGCTGTGTATATATGTGTGTGGGAGAGAGAGAGTGAGAGATACTTGGAGGGTGCGGAGAGCGAAAATCGATTATCGTGTCTTGCGGTTTCTATGTGCGCTCGCGCGCTCTGTTGAGCGGAGAGTATAGAGAAAAGCGGAGGGGGAGTGTTTTTCAAAAAGAAAGTTCAAGGTTTGAGTTATGGCAGTGTTTTCGTGTTATTTTTTGGGATGAAATGGCGCTGACAGTGGATTTGGAAAATCGTGGAATGGAAAATTTGAATATTATATAGCGTTGTTTTTAAAGGTAGTGTAGGAAATAAAATAAAAACGAATTCATGCGTTGCCATCTCAAAATTTATAGAGTACCTCTGTTACAGCCATACTAAATATGCATTGAAGGGTTTTAGGTACATATTTGATTCGGTACGCTTAATTTTGTTCACTAATAAATAGGATTACGCCTGAAATTCGCGAATACCGTAACATTTTACAACAGTTACGTGTACATTATAAATAGGTTATATACAGATTAAAAACTAAAATTAACTAGAATATTCTGGGTCCTTCTACACCAGTAATTTATATTATATTTGGCGATGCAAACGGGAGCTTCTTTTTCAATAAAATTTCGCAATTTTATTATGTTTATATACGCATTATTATTATGTAATACGGAGATTACGAATTAAATTTATTCACTCGAGCAGTTAATAACTGCGAATTACGAATTTGGATAAATTAACTCTCGTGGAATTTCAAATGATATAATAATAAATTTGGATTTTTAATTTATCATTAAAACAGTATTAATATATTTGCATGAAATTAAGTTATTTTTAAAATATATTTAATTATCAAATAATTACGTAAATGATATCTAAATGTTTCTTTGTAATAAAATATAAAGTATTCTGATTTACTCTCTGTAATGTTATCGAAAATACACTTCAAAAACACAATTAAGGATTTTAATAAACCAAAAAAATAAAACTAAAATATGTACATAATTTCAGAGAACATTATATGATACAAATATTCGGTTTATCAACAAGAGTATTTTACTACGCACTGTAATTAACGTTGCTATCTAAACGATGTATATGGACAAGGGTCAAACAAATTAACCACGAACATACATTAAAACTACAGCATCCTCTCGACCAGCAAATCACGCCATTATACCAGCCATCTATTCCACCCAATTCATTTACAAAATCATCATCATTCCAATATACAACTTCTCATTAAAACCTCGACTACAGGCAAACGCACAAAAGAAAAAAAAACCCTAGCCCAATAACACACTATCTCGGCCCTCACGCGCCGCTAGCTTCTTATTCTCCTCCTCCTCCAGCATCCTCCTCTCCTTCGTTTTTTGCGCCGCTATTGATTTCTCCGGACCAAAGCACACATCTTCTTTAAAAGAGAAGGAAAAAGATAAGCGCGCGCGCCGAGAGAACTCCTCTCTCTCTCTCTCTCTTTCTCCCTCTACGCGAGAGTAGACGCCTGTATCGATTTCTCCGTACCTTCGCGTGCTGCGCGCGCGTTTCGGATCGCATTCGCAGGCGGGCGGACGAGCTTTCGCGGAAATCCTTTCGCCCTCCTTCCTCTCCCTTATTCGCTGTCTGGCGTGATTCTCGTGCTTTTCCCGTACGCGCGCGTCGCGATGTTTACAGGGAGGGGAGGAAGAAAAGAGAACGAAAGCCTTTGCACATTCGAAATTTCGAAAATTTAATTTTAGAGGGGAGAGAAGAGAGCCTACTTGGTCGTTTGTTAAGATGTTCGAGAATAACTTTGAAATTTTCCAGACGATAGAGGAAATTTGGGTGAGAAAGGAGGGAAGGAAAGTCAAAGTTGCTAAGTGAATTTCGGGAAATGTATTCATTTGATTTATGCGCAGTGGGGCTTGCGAGGGTGGAACTTCCAACTCGAAATGCGCGTCTTTTTCTTCCTGGTTTATTGTTACTAAATGCCAACGAATTGTGAACTGTTCTCATTAGTTTATTAAACCTTTAATTTTAAGCTAATATACCGATCGAATATTATTTCCAAACTATATTATTATAAAAAAGGCTTTAAACAATCCCCTAATTAAAGCAAAAACCCAAACCCACCAACGAACTACCCCTGTCATTAGGGCCGCGTAGCAACTTAAAAAAAGATTGCCACTTTCGAACTTTCTCGTCCCTCTCTCTCTCTCCCTTTCTCCAGCTACCCTTCTCCTCTATTTTTCCTCCTCTTCGTCCTCCCTATACCCTCCACGTCCGCCGGCGCTCCTTTGTAATTCCTGCAGCATCATTGTTTCCTGGGCTCCGTTCGCGCGCGGGGCTTTCCCTTTTCCCGAGGCTTAACAAAGTTTTCCGAGGCGAAACTCCGGGGGCGCTCGCTCGCTAGCGCACGCGCAGGCGACGTGTACCTTTTGCCAAATCGGCAAGAAAGTACGTGCTATAATATGCACGTAGCCGCCCAACGCTCGTGCGCGCCCTGGAAATTTTTAACAAAGGCTGCGTGGTAGTGGTGGTGAAGCTGGCTGCAGCAGTGCGCAATTGCGAATAGAATGAAATTAGAGGGTAAGAGGTGGAAATGTCCTCTCGGCGTTTAGAAAGACGCGCCGCTCTTGGAGTGACTAACGTTTTAAGGTTCTAAAATGTTTTAGAGAATATAGAGATAATACTTTTTCATGCTGTATGGCGCAGAGAGTCTGTCTTGAACGACCTTTTCTACTGAACCACCGAAAGCCACGACTATTTTTCATAAATAAATTACACCCATCTAGTATCACCATAAACGGCAACCCCCTCGACGGCACTTTTCTCACACTATATAGTGCGTCATCATTTGAATTTCGAGCGTGCACAGGATATATCCTACTCGCGCGAGTTTTATTGATACTTCAGAATCTCTCCGCGCGAGCCGTTCTTCGCCGAGGCGACGGAGCGTATCTCTTTCGCGAATAAAAGTGTCAATTGAACCTCGCGCGTGAGATTTCGAGTGCAGAGCGTATGACTCGTAAAATATTTCGGCCGCGCTAGATCCTTTTATTAGAACACTTTACGAGGCGCCCGTGGGCTTACGTAAATACTTCTTCGCGCTCGAATGTATACAAATCACGCGCTAGTCGAGTGTGAAGAGTCAGTCGTCTGTGGGTATCTGTCCTGTGAATGTATGGTTTTTACCTTATCTTATATACACTTTTTTCGTTTTTTCCATCTATTTTGTGTTTACTTTATTTCATACCTTCTATACCCGGATTTCTCAAACCTCTCTCTACACCCCTCTTCTTAAAAATCGTACCCCAATTACCACTAAAACCCCAACTCGGGTATGAAAAAATAACAAATTAAGACCCGACATTTCCACTCGAAGAATTACGCCGGTGCTCAGCCACCCACACACGCACATACAGGGTCCGATTAATTAATATCTTTAGCGGCGCAGCGATAATCCGTGTACTGCCGAGCGCGGCGACCCGTTTTTCACGAGAGAGAGCGAGCCAAGTTAGCACAGCCGAGGCGTAAGAAGGTTGAGTTCGCTCAACTCGCCGCGCCAGCGCGCTCCGAGAAAGTGAGATAATCGTTACGCGGCTCTTGCTGCTGCCGTCGCGTCTCGTTTCGCCTCTGTCTGTATGTATATATACCTGGCGCGTAGTCTTCGTCGGATTTATGAAAGCGTCGTGTCGCCGAACAGCTGGGCTGTTGCGTAGTCGGTTCACAGTATTACAGTTTGTTTGGTTATATATATTAGTGGTTTCGTATGTAAAAGGGATATCGATGGATTGGATTAACGTAGTTATTTTTATCGAATTCAAAAGCTGTTTTAGCTGTAATTCGATGAGCGAAGTTTTAAATTAAAGCGTTGCTTTTTCATACCTGAAATGCGACTGAAGTAATCTCCAAAAACCTTTCCATGAAACGAAATTGAATCAACCGTAATATAATCCACAACCTGCGGCAAATCGAACCCCAAAAAGCTCTTTTTATCTCATTACTCTTTCATGCCCTTTTCACAGTCGCAAATCGAATTTTTAAAAATACTGTCGTCCTTTATCCTCCCATTTTTTTCGCCCCGGTTCCCCTGGATCTCAGACTCTCCGCGGCTTTTTGCGTTTTTCCAAGAACATCTTTTTCTGTGGAAAATTATTAGAGAACCGAGTCGCAAGCTCGTATACACAAGCTTCCGCAACAATAACGCGTTTGCGCATTCGTACTCTAGCCACGCGCGTAATTACCGAAAAAGACACACATGCGCTCTTATTATACATACATGCATACACCGGTCTACGTAGATAGGTACAGACGGAGAGACAGACCGCATCCCGCTTTCTTTCGTCATTGTATCGCGCTTTGCCTTCAGCCTCCGCAGCCGCCGCAACATCGTCCCCCCTTTCATTTCAACGCTGCACGCGCAGGCAGGCGGGTATAAGAAAAAAAAAATTAAACTCAAGTGTTGCCGCTTTGTTGCCGTCGTCGTAGTCGTCGTCGTCGACGACGCGCGCATTCAGCGCGAGACACGCGCGCGGGGAAAAGGCGCTCGCGGCTGAATCAAGTGTTTGTACTAATGAAAAGTATTTCGAGAAGGAGAGAAGAGGAGAGCGCCGTTGCTTTTCTCTCTCTCCTTCTGCCGAGCGAAATACTAAGCGCTCGTGTCCGGGGAAGAAAGTCGTCGTTCCGCCGTCGTTTCTTTCTCTCCGCGAACGTCGTCGTCTTTTTCGTCCATTCTTCCGCCGTTCTCAATTAGAGGCATGAATGCGCCCTCGCGCCGCTTGCCGAATTGCAGTTTTCTTTAGTCCGCGCGCCGAGTTGAATATATTTTTTTCTTCTTCCTTCCCGTCTTTTCTCAGAGTGATTGCGAAGCGGTTGTTAAACGGTTCGCGAGTATAATATATACATATATAAATGAACGTCAGGTAGCGCGCGTTTTTAATATTGGACGAAAAAATTTTCGCGTATAAAACCGAGCGACTGTCAACAATAAACGCCCGCCCTTTGAAATTTAATATCTCCTACTTTATACCGACTCTCGCGTTTAATTTTGCGCGTCGCGAAGAAGGGTACATTATGCACGCTTGTTATAAGTTGTAATATTGTATAAAGCGTTCTTCGTTCGCGAACGGCCGTCGTAATTTGTAATATTAAAAGCCGCACAATGCGCACACTTAAATTCGCACGCGTACCACCGCACCCTCTCAAAACTACGGGTGACAAAGGCTTCTTCTCCCTTTCGAGAGAGAGAGAACTGCCGTGAAAGAAGCTCCGCGGCGCGGAGATAACGACGTTATCGGGCCCTCGAGCAGCAGCAGCGGTGGCGGCGAACACGAACGAGTTATATTCCTTCGGGCTTCCACTTCATTAGGCATTAGCGGGAGAGGGTGTACTTGAGTGCAGGGACTCGAGAGGGCGGCGGTAGCGTCATTAGAGCGCGCGAGGGATCGAGTAGCCCTTCGTAAGCGCGCGCGTACCTACTCCAGGCTCGTAGGTATATATATATAGTCGTGTGGTGTGTGTTTGTTCGCGCCTTTTTTGTGGGGAGAGTTTTCTTTAGGGAGATTGGGTATAGGAGAAAAGGTTGATTAGGCGTGTGTGGTTTGGATTTGTATTGCGAGCTGTAGAATCAGCTTTTTTCCAAATCGGAATTCAATTATGTGTTTCTTGTTGTTACAGGAATGTGTGAATGAATGCAGTCAAACAGTAATACGAATCGACAAATTTTTATTTTTATCATATTGCATACAGAGTTTCGAACGGAAAAAATGCAATTGATAAAAGTGATTTGTGCGAGCGAGCTGCATTCTCAAAAAATTAATTCCAATCGTGAATTTCAATTCTCTATTTTCATGAATCGCGATTCAAAAACATAAACACACGTCGTGTGCCGATAGCTAATAAAACTTTTAAATTTACATTGAATGATCAACATATACAACGCGAGACACGCGAAACTGAAAGGATTAATGGAAGTGATTTACGATCGACACTATACGCAGCTCATGCGTCCATACATATAGATACACACACGGGTGCACGTAATAAACGTTCAATAGCAGCGCGAAATAATTGATGTATCCTTCGCGATCGACTATACGAGGATTTGTCAATAGCAGACGCAACTGCGTTCGATCCTACCTCTCTCGTATTTTTCTTCAGTACACGACACTTTTCGTAAGCCTATAATACTATACACGTACGCTCCCCCCCGTGCGTTATACACACATACACACTTAGAGATTGGATTTCGAAACATAATTTAATTTGCAGCCGCACCGTAAAAATTACCATATCCCTTCTGCATCAGGCGCCGCTCGCCTAACGCGATTCCCGATAAAAGCACGCGCCGGAGAATGCGAAAATCGCATTAACGCGCAGTTACGAAAAGCCGTAAAAAATTATACGCGCTCTATACTCGGCTAGTACAGCTCCTTATATACCTCGCAGCATATAAAGGGGAAGATTTCAAGGATTCCGCGCGACGATTTCGAATATCCCGCGGCGCGCGTTATCGTAACGAGCGATTAGCGCTCGCACTGGCCCTTTTATATTATCATTCGAAGGAATCCCCGCGGCGTTTTAATCCTCCGCGTTCGCGAGTTTAACGAGGATATCGGCTGCCGTGGAAAAAACGGAGGATGAAAACGTACGCGAATACTCACGGCGTTTGACGGGATTATACGGTGGTAGCCGTTTTTCAGCGTTCGTTTGAATTTCGCGCGCGAAGCTTATAAGTGCGTAATCCCCCCGCCGCCGTACTGCCGTCGGTAATGATCGGTATTAATATTTCCGCCGCGCATCTTAATGCGATTCGGCACCCCGCGTAATACTTTCAGGCGATTACGCAACGCGGCCGGCCTTTCGATATATATAGACGGAAGGCGAGGATTGCGAGCTGGTTTAGCGCCGTCGCCGATGTTAAATAACAAATGGCTGAGAGGTTTGGTGTTTGGGTGCGCGACGAATTACGCGGTCTTTTGAGAACGGTTTTGAATTGAATTTAATTCCCATTGCGAAGGTATGAGATAAGAAGATCGGATGAAAGCAACAGTTTGCAGGTACAAGAAAATGTTCGTTATAATTATTCCATAAATTTCAAAGTACCTTTACAAACCTGTCGCTTTTCAAAAATAATGGTGGCAATATAATAATTATGATTCCGCGTTAAAACCACAGGTACAATATTTACCTCATCAAAATGACCCGCGAGCTCGAGAAACAAGACTCCCACACATTCCAGTGCATAAACATATATTTACACATGCTAATATCCGCAAAACAAACAGTTGAAAACAAAGATATAAAAAAAAACGTTCGCACAAAAATCCATATATGTATATATACTGCCACGTTTCATTCACGCGGGTGTCTCGACTCGGTAAATAAATCAATAGCTCGCCGCGGACACAAACACACACACACATGCGCTGGCGCGATTCATATGCATAAATACGCGACGCGGTTGATGAACCTCTCTCTTGCAGCAGCATTCCTGCCTCGTAACGTCGGCGCGGTCGCGGAAAAAGGAGAGATGAAGAGAGAAGCGCGCGGTTCCCTCGTAAAACGCCGAATCACCGGCGTATATTGCCAATATTATGTATACAGCGGGGTGTATATAGCGAAGGGGGACTGAGAGCGTTGACTTTATCCCACGTGCGTGGGGGCTTTCATAAATTAGGCTATACGGCGGTGGTGGTGGGCAGGTGAGGAAATCGATTTTCTGCAGAGGCGTTTTTTTGTTTTGTTTCTTATGGTAGGTTATTGTGAGGTTTTGTTGAGAATGAGTTGTGTGTATTGGGAGGGATGAGTGGCAGTGGTGGTTTGTGGTGATTACGTGTGAGACTTTGTATAGGGATGAGTAATTGTAAATTGGGTACACCGTGAGATCAATGTTGAAAGATGCACGTTCAATTATATTTTGAATAACTTTGATGTTAGACATTTTAAATACCCGCATAAACTCTACCTTATTTTCCATCGAAAATCCCTTATTTTTTCAAAAGCCATTCAAATTAAGCTCCCCCCGGCAATTCGCTCAATCTAATATTCATCGAAACCAGCAGGGACTCAATTTCCGAAACCAGCTCGATTCTTCAGCCAGCCCAGCTCACTTTTCCCTCCTCTCATTTTCTCTCTCTCTCGGCGTAGAAAGAGAGACCACGAACCACGACAACCCACTTCCATTCGTAAATTCAGAAATCCCGAAAATCAATACCCCCACTATACCGCCGAAGAGCAAACCCTCTGGACTTTCGCAAAATAAATTCCCTTCCACCTCCTCCCTCCAATTCCTTATCTAAATGCAAAGAGAATAAGCTTCGAGACTCGGGGAGTCTCCAAGATAATCAAACAGTTATAGCTCAGAGCGCTCGGAGGGAAGGACCTCTGCCGAGTACACATCTCTCTCTCTCTCTCTCTACTCAGCGGCTGGGTCCGGCGTAATCTTGGCGACGATGTCGTGCGCTGCGGAGAAATGGAGAAAGGGATATCCAACAGGTGTAGGAGAAGGCCGTCGCCGCGTGACAATGCGCGAGCCGCATTGCAGTGGCGCGCATAGTACGTGCAAATCGTCGCGGCGCGGTAGAAGCCTTTTTTTCGGCCGCGCGTGCACAGAGACCCTCGCTCGGCTCGACTCGGCTCTTGTTTCCCTTCTCGTTTGTTTCGCGAAAGCGCTTTTTTGTACGTGGATGACTATGTGTGTGTGTGTGTGCGTGTGCTTAGGAGCGTCTTTTTTCTGAGGGTCTTTTTTGCGTCCGCTTTCGTGAAAAGGGGGAAGAGAGAGAGAGAGAGAAAGTCGAGGGCCGTTGAGTTAACTGACTGTGTGTCGTGCGCGATGATTAAGAAATGGGTCAGAGTTTTTATAGATCATCTCGAGGTTGCTATTGAAATGCTGGCTCTTTTGTTCAAGGAACTTTTTATTAAAACTTTATTATTCGCGCGTGTGTTCTTACTGGTGCGTGTGTAACTTTTTAGAAATTTATTATTGTGTATATTATTTGTGAGAAAAAGTAGGTCTCTTTAAATTAAAAAAAAAAATGTAAAATTAGTACACTGCTGCCAGTGGTAACCCATATGTATTCTATATACGTTTTATATATTTTTCAATAAAAAAATTACTGTTACTAATATAGTATACAATTTTGAATAAATAATTCACAATTTTATTTTCAAAAAATATCAAATAACCCAAAAAGAGCGTATGTACATTTCACAGCATCTCACCTTAAAACGCACTTTCGCGCGTCTGCAAGAAAGGACACACAGCATCGCCAGAGAAGAGAAGCCCGTGTAACGCGTCGCGCGCTCTCAAAGGCGTCTGCAAAGATAATTATCAAGACTGCACGCTCGCTCTTTTCGCGACGGAAGGAAAAATATCTCGCATATATATAAACGCGAGAGACAGAGAGAAACGGCGACATGGAAGGAAAGGGAGAGAGAGAGAGAGAAACGCGCGACGATACTCGCCTGCAAAGTTGTTGCCGAAGCCGCAAGCCGCGCATACACGTACAGACACACACATACACCGACACTCAGAATTTCGCCGACGCGCGAGAACTACTTTATATTCGGGATGGCAAATGTCAGCCTATGGATATGGTAAGGCGTTCTCGCTCCAGAGGCAAAAACCTCGCGAGAGTGCTTTGCGCAAACTTTTCAGACTTCGCGCGCGCGGAAGAAAGAGCGTGCGTGTGTATATACACATCATACATATACACACGCCTCGTGTCCTAAATAAAATGACTCGGTGTGCGGCAGCAGAGCTTTTTATTTCGAGTGTCGTGTGTTTATATATACGTACGTGGTGGTGGCAAGAAGTAAAATTCGCGAGAGGGAAGAGAGAGAGAGAGTAAAGCTGCGCGTTCCTCCTTCGTGGATAATTTATTAGGCGCGGTAGAACTGCTGCCGGCTTTTTACGAGGGATGATGGTGTGTGGTGTCCCGAGGCCGAAGTTTTCTTCCCTCCTCTTCTCGTATACTCCAACAGCTTTGTTCTCACAAATTTTTATTGCGCTGGGGATATGTTTGTTGATCTGTTTTTCGGATGGCTTTTTCGAGTGTGGCGGCAGAGAGAAAGAAGTTTTCGAGGACGGAAATATGTATTCAAGGCCAATGTGTAGACGAGATGGCGGGGTTACAGTTATTAGGGGAATAAAGTTTTGTGTGGAGGGACGGCCTTTTTTCGGGTATAAGACACGGAGTAATGTTATTTGCAAAACTGCTGCTAACTGCTTTAGCAGAATGCTTCCTCAAAGAGAATCGATAAATTACATCAAATAATTTGTTTAAATGTATATTTTAATGGAAAATTTCATTATTTGTGCATATCTGATTTTCCATAAATTCAATATTCAAAACGATCAAGAAAATTATATTTAAAATAGTTATTTAGTAATTATTTACATACAAATTGAAAAAATTAAGGTATTATCACGTGCTATTTATTGAATGTATAAATAATTGCATTTCATTGAAATTTCTTCGGCATTTTCTTTAGAAACCTGCTAACTCGGCGATTGCATCAAAATCCAGCGAAGACTCCGAAAATCCATTAACCCATAGGATGGTTTAATGAGAATTTCAAAAACCATATAAATCGGCAAAGGTTTCAAATAACCTTTAACATTATTTTCGTTTTTCCCATATTT